>JALPQI010011279.1:0-48605 GCA_025490895.1 Thaumatotibia leucotreta | reverse complement strand
TATTCCATAGGCGAGTGAGCACGGATCAGCTCAAATTGCGGTCAGCGAACATGTTCCCTGTTTATAAGGACGTTGTTGTAAAGGATTCTAATATACATACGCTCTTTGGATTTGTGGGTATACAGTGGCGTGCATTCCTCGCATGCTTCGCTCGATTGTCCACCCGATAAAGGGTCAACAATTAACTGTAATTGAAGCAGCTTATTACACTCGGACAGACTGTTCTATGTTTAATCGCTAACACGAATTGACTCATTTCATTGGGATTGGGAGGAAAGCATTAGTCACGCATTGGCGTGGGTGAGTGTTATTTGTCTGGTCTTAAAGGATAATCTGTTTGAGTCAAGTTGTCTAGTATTATGTGGTTATCACTACAAAGTACAAACCAAAGTCGCTTTCTGTGTCCCTATATCCCTACAATGTATGCTTAAATCTTTAAATTAAAACAGCGCAATGAATTTGATGCGGTTTTTTTTAAATAGATAGTGATTGAAGAGGAAGGTTTTAGTATCAGTATTTGTACACATGCGAAGCCGGGGCGGGTCGCTAGTTGGCTATAAATATAGATGATGTAAATACTTAATGAATAATTTTCCTCCAACAAACCTTTGGCAATGACGAATAACCGAAAAACATCGTCATGTAGACCGGGATTTGAAAGTCCTATTTTCGTAAATTTTGTCAATATTCCACGAAAATATACAGACGAATCATTTCTATTTCTCTCTGATTAAAAATAAATTCTGTAATATAGCTTGTTAAGTGTTACGTTTGCGTCATTCAATTTATGATACAAAAACGAGCCAAACGGTTCTAACGTGGGCGTAACTGCCCTTTTGGCTTATTAGTTGAAGAATAAATCGATAATCATGTTATATTGCCGAACGATTACCTTGATATTATACTTCGTTTATTTAGCTTTAGATGGCCAGATATAGCGCATAACCGGGACGATTGGTGGAAGCATTTGCCCAAAAATTAAACATAATGGGCTCATAAAAATAATGATCATTATTTTTATGTAAGAGGTATACAATCTAGACATCCGTCTTTTTAATGCAAATTATTGAAAAAACGCTTTAAAATTGTGACTTATTTTGAAATAGTATTTTCAAGATCGCTTACCTTTATCTAATGCTAAAAAACGCGTAAGAAATTACAACCAGGCTGAAACAACCAAAAACAACATATTCGGGATAATAAATTCGATGAGCACAAGAAAAACGCGAAACGTCCGACTCGACAATGACAAATGTCGACAACATTGTAGTGTCACTTCCGGATCTACGAGTAGCTTCCGGCGAGGTAAATGGACACTCAATAGCTCTCTCGCCAAGAAGGTCACCAGAAAAAAACTGAAGAGCCGCCGGTCACGAGGTTACCCAGTTTACCCACTTATTCGACATCGGAGTGTGGCCGTTTAAGTAATCGGTCGCTCGGAAGAAGCGGAACTTGGGAAATGGTTACGAAATGAATTGCCCCATTCAATAATCTTGTGTCCATATTGATATAGACGACATTGTGTCAATACCCTTACGAATATACGACCTTTTTAGTTTCATGTGAGGTCTCAATTTGTTATTTCCGAGCAACTAAAGTCTAAAGATGAACAAGATTATAGAAATATTTTTTAAAGGAGTGGCCTTTATTAGTGATATTTTGTATTGACAAATATAGGTAATTATAGTAATCGATAGATTTATAATTATGTGGTCGCGCGGTCAAATACACGAAATCTCAAAATCGCTGATGAGTGATGAATGTGATGATACTGATGATATTCGGCGGATACATAGTATTCGTAGAGTATCACTACTTTTATGTATTTCTTTAGTTTATTTATCCCTATGAAAGCAATATTTATTAAACTGTATTAAAGTAACGTTAAATTTATGCCACACATTTTTTTTGTGCATACAATCAATTGTCGTTTATGCGCTAACTGCTGTAAAGGTCACATTGTAACTCCATCAGCGCCGAATCAAATAATGCTTAGAGTTAATTAAGTGTAACGCCCATCCTCGTTTGTTGAATTGTGTTTGTCAGGGGACAAAGCGGTCCCAAGTCCCAGGTCACAAAGAGAAGTTAAATTGAATTAAATTAAGAAATGCAGTACCGTCCCAAACGGGCATTTTAGTCGGCCTAGTGTGAAGTGTTTGAAATTGTTATTTAATTTCCATTATTATGTAACTACATGATTGATTTAAATAGGGTACGTTCTAACTTAGAACAAGGGTAATACTAATTATTATAAAATGGGGATAGACAAACCGGCGCCCGTAAAGTTACCAGCACAATTGTGACTTATTGTCTTGTATTGTATTTAAATTATTTCCAAATTTGTCAAATTATCAACACAACGCATCAGTATTGCGATACAGCGAGGAAATACCGCCAGCATCCTCGGTACAATGCCACAAGGGCCATTCTTAGATATAGGTTATGTTAAGTAGATTAGTTAGATTTAATTTATGTATATAAATTGTACAGTTCCGCACAGTTGAAAATAAAATAACTGGACTATAAAAATAATAAATTATATTGCTCCGTTGTTGTCATTCTGCCTGTGTGGCTTTATAACAGAAAGAAAAATATAATTCAAGCAATTGTTTCGCGCAATGGGCATAGATAATTCTAACCTCAAGTAAATTGTGTCTATTTTTACAATCAATACAATGACAAACGCCACTACAATTAGTAATTACCAGTAAATTTGCTTGCTTAACCTCGTAATGAATGATGAGTCAACTTTGTTTTTTCTGAACTTATCGTGGGCTAACTCGTTATCATTATGCACTATAAAAGTAAGTCCTTGAAAATGGATCATCTTTATTTCTATTGCCGCGGCATGCCCGAATGATTCCGTTTCGGTTAGCGGATTAAATTCGACAGTTTTGAAATACTAATGCATATTTAGCTGGATACCTTTTAAAGTACAACTAAAATGTTTGAATACTTCTGCAGCTTTTGGCTAAACGCTAAAAGTCAGAAATTGTAGTCAGTTTTTCTAATGATATCGTTATCGACATGTACAATATAATTTGCATAATAAAAAACATGATTAGATATTAATAATATGTGAAAAAACTGTAGTTACAATACCATTGCGATATTTGCGATACACTTGTTTGCCACAGTCATATCCAATATATCCATATCACGATCATTTCAACCGAAAGGCGGGTTCTACTACGGAAATCCTTCACCATGCTAGGTACATACTATACATACAATATTATGTATAGGTACATACAATTTGAGAGACGACCTATTTTAAAGTGCTCAGCCCATTTTCTTAACATCCTAATAACTGAGCAAATAAACTAACAATGATGTTGCCTTGGACTGTCCACCGGCTATAGAAGGCCACATACAAATCATTTTAGATTCATTATCTGTAGCATTGATTGATACACCGATATTGTTTCAATAAATATTAATAACAAGGTCTTATTAAGGTGTATGGAATTCAAGAATTGCAACTGTGGAGTGTGGACCTTTCTGAAATAGAAACACACAACACACTGAAAACAAGTAAAACTATAGACCCAAAAACAATATTAAAACTCAGAAGTCTTGAATTGTGCCCCACAGTGTCTTCTCCGTTGTTTTTTAAACGTTTACCATTTTAAATGGCTTTACAAAGGTTAAAAACCGCATTCAATCATCCGATAATTAGCGTTGACAGCAATTTAGCCTTCACCTTGATGCGAAAATGTCAAAAATAAGATAACCGCAGAAAAAAAGAAGGAAACAGTGTTGCATCTACAATTAAGTAGGTACAAAAAGAGATGAATTATCAATGTGAGCATGAATTTTGCGGTAGCGAGCGGTCATAAGTCTCATCAATTTGTCAACCTTGACTTTAAACGACCAGTGTGCTTTCCACCAGCTGCCGCCGCGAGACTAGCGCGGACGTAATTTCTATCCCTCTCGCTTGCACCAATAAGAGAGTACGAGCGGGATGCATAGAAAGATTTTATTTAACCTTTACGTAGTCTGACCTAACGTCATGCGACAATTATTCAAAAAGTCGCATCATCATAATGACAACCAAAGAGTGCAGATATGTTGCTGCAACTCGCTATTTATGCTGTTGAGTATTCCAAGGAGTACCTAATATACCGTTCCGATCTTCCCTCAAACGGCTAAGCTCCCAACTCCCAACTAGGGCTACCGGTATCCGTGTTACCCGCAGACACGTGTACACGAATCCTTAGCACCGGCGGTACTAAGAACCCGAACGACACGAAACGCCAAGAAACGTTTCCAACTTAGAAACGTTTCCAAGCGCGGGTCCGCGGATCTACTTAGAAACTTTTCCAAGCTTGAGTCTTGCGGATCCATTACAATTGAATATTCGAAAAACCTATGTTTTTATTAGTAAAAAGTCTGAAACAAAAAAATACCTACCGAGAAATTCGCAGTTTTTTACGAATTACGCAGCTAGAAATTTTCTTTGTTGCAGGTTAAATGCGGTTCAATACTTTGTTCAAATATAAAATCGTACCTATATTTTAGATTAACACTGCCACTACACATTGAGGGCGGATCAGACACAGGTACTCGGGTATCCGTGTCTTAATTACACGGTTCCTAATTAAACGTTTCCAACGGGTAAGAAACCCGTTTCCCGGTAGCAAAGAAACGGGTACACGGAAACGGGTACACGAAACCCGGACACGACCGAGAGCCCTACTCCCAACCCAACGTTAGGTAGTCGGAATAAGAAGATCACAAGTTGAGAAACTGTAATTCATGTAATTTAACTAAGAATAGCATTCAAAAAAGGACTTATTTTTGTAGTTAATAAAACCTTTTGATAAAACATTTTGCAGTTATTCGGGAGTCCTTCCCACTCTCTCTCAGACTAGAGGTAGATATCTATACCTACCTACTTCTGATAGACTGGCAATGTGAGTTATTTAAACCGTCTAAGTGGCTCGCTGCATTACATACTGAGGAGAGAGCTCGGAAGTCTCGGAACGTGGAAGCAATCTCGAGCATTACACGGCGGTTCAAAGACATTGGATTTCCACTCCATGTTATGTTAATCTGTTTAGCTACTTAGGCGCCAACAGGTATAAATACTTAATTAAATAAACCTAGATTGTTTTTAAAAGTGTACAAGGATTCAAGGATTGAATGTTTTGATAAGTTAAGAGGATATGGGAGCTGGAAGAGATGAGAAAAATCGGTATTTAAAAAAAATATTGCTGTCGGTAGCACGGCCTAGAGTTCCGACACATAATATAAGAAAGGGCACCTGATAATACCAACGCAAAATTGGCACAAAAATTGTTTCGTAGTACAGTCAAGTGCAAAAATAAGTATCGAAAGAATCCGTTCATAAATATGTTACGACGTTCTTATTACACAGAATTAGAGTGCACTGGGACATATTTTTGAACGTTTTTGTATACCCCTTATTTTGTCTTCGACTGTACCTCGTTTTCTCCTTAGTCCAATAATAAAAATTTATTTAAAAAAATTGAGAAAGGATATCGCCACTTTTTCCTTTTTTTGGAATACTTATTTATTTTATGAGTGTTTAAAATAGCATTAGAAATTTGGCTATTTTCATAGTTTTTATAATAATTACAATATCAAAAAAACCAAACCATACCGACATGGACATGACAATAATAGATTTTATTGTAAAAAATATTAGCAAAAATGTCAATCCAAGGAGGAAACAGAGGTATACGTTTGTATGGAAAAAGGCAGGTCCCATTTCCTTTTAAAACAAACAATCATTAATTCTAGCGGTTAATCGTCATTTTATGATCACGATTCACGCTTATCGTGCACGATATTACATGAAATAACACGTCTTAGTCTTAACGCATATTCAGTATTATACTGTAATTGCTAAATATACGGCATATTTGATAAGGACTTGGCAATACACGTGTAGAAATTACCTACCAAAACACCACGAACAAAATGACCACACGGAAATGGAGGAAGCAAGACAACATTTTACATCTCCGAATCTCCGTCGTCGTTCTGTCATTTTGGATCCTCTCCAAGAAAAGATATCAAATCAAAAACACCACGAACAAAGTAACCATAGCAACGCAGGTTTTTTCTCCGTCCTTGCCTGGGGCCAGAACCACAAAACTTTAGAAACGCAAATTCTACAAAATTGTCAACTTTTTGTATGGGAATTTATACAATTTTGTAGAATTGTAAGCTTGTAAAGTTTTGTGGGATAGGTCACTGGCTTCCACCATTACCGAAATGGAGGAAGCAAGACAGAATTTTACGTCTCCGAATCTCCGTCGTCGTTCTGTCATTTTGGATCCTCTCTCCAAGAAAAGATATCAATTACAACTCGGACAATTTAGCCATATGAGATAAGTGTCAATAGTGTCATTAATTAAATACTAGTGGCTAATGTAATAAGAACTATAATTTCTTGCGTTGATCATGTAACAGTACCTACCGACGATCAGTTTCATGATACTCTTTCGTTTACCTACGCTATTTCGCTTTAATATAATTATATAACTTAATACGTTATGGATTAAGGTTAATTTTTTAAGTCAACATCAAGTTTACTACCGTTAACTTTGAGATTCGTAAATTTCGACGATCTTTCTGTCACTACAACGATGGCGTCTTTAGTGTCCGAGACAAATCCTCGAAATTTACGGATTTCGAAGATTGCGGTAGGGACTGAGAGATTGAGGGAGGGTTACGAACTTCGAAAATCGACAATTTCGAGCATCTGTCTCTCTCACTCAAATGATCCCTTATTTGGAGTGACAGAGACAGGTGCAATAATGTACAATTTTCGAAGTTCGCAGTAGGCCCGCAGGTTCGACACGAGGTTTAGAAAGTAATCAGCAAAAGGCAGATCAGGAAGCCGGCTAGATGGCGCTTTCCGTCCACTTTTACTTTCCGTCCGTTCACCTGGAGGTCGAAGATCGACCTACATTGCGTGAACCCTCTTCAGGGTCTAATCAATTATTATTAATAGTTGAAGTTCTAGTTTTTATTTATTTCTGTGTCAAATTCACATATTATGTACATTTAATGTCGGAGCTAAGTATTTATAAGTAAATTTATAGGGTATATGCTACGAACAAATAAAACATGGAAGCCGTGCGCCATACTAAATTGCCTTTCAAAAACGGTCCTGAATTTTAGTTGACAAGTGTCACCCCCTGTTGAATGCAATGCATCACGGCAATGAATTTGAATGTGAACCTATAAAAACTTAAACTGCCATTTAAAAATAGTTGTGATTGGTCCATCAAAGTTTTGATTGGCGATATTTAATAAACATTTGTCAAAGATGTTGCGCCGAAATATATGCGGTGTCACGAAAAGCGCTATGTCCTGCCCATCTTAGCACAATTTGAACAATTGGTTTTCGGGGCATTTTTGAGCTGGCGTTAGACGTCCATGTTATATACGGTCGCAGGGTATATGCGTCAGATTCTCTTGAGTTATTGAATGGGGTATACGGAGTCGGGGTCAAAGGACAGCCTGCCTACATTCCAATCCAATTAGGCCACTCATCAGTCATGTGTTATTGAGCATTCGTTCCACCCGAATCCCTAACATGTTATTTATTTGTAGTTCACTATTATTGCTACTTCGGAATGAGGTAAATAGAACTTCAATAAAGGATTCATACGTTTTAGTAGATCGTTAATAGTCGCCATCATTCGGAGCCGCCAGGGTACTCACAAACATCTGAAGGCCGAGTATAGGTAATAATTTACGTTTTTTATAAGTTATTACTAAGTAATTTTATACGGTACCTACTAAGAAGCGTTGAAACTGTTGAAAGCGTATGAACATCTGCTTAATTTAGCAAGCCGGTATGTAGAGTATTGTTTTTTTTGTGGAACAACTCAAATTGTTTTCTTATTTTTTTTTTTGTTATATTTTTTAAGCAACACTGCTATACATAGCATTATTGCTTAAATAAATTTAAATATTAGGTGTCATATACCAAAGAAAAAATACCGAACTTTTCCAACGCCGGAGGTGAAATATGGGTGGGAGGGGGTATGTATTGTTTATCCCTATCGATCTTAGGCACTGGTCTCAATGCGAGCTAAGCTATGAACTATCGGCTAAAAACATGAATAAAAGATAAGCACTCCCGTGTAAATAAAAGAGACACGGCTATACTTGCCCAGCTATCACTTATCGCCGCCGGGCGAGTATCGCCGTGTCTCTTTTTACACGGGAGTGCGTATCTTTTTGTTCGTGTTTATAGCCCATAGTTCATATTCAAAGCTTAGTAGCTCGCGGTGAGACCACTGCCTTAAGCTAAAATTACACTTTCCTGAATCAGTCACTGAAGAATGGCATCCCACATAATTATGTTGGATACGATTAGAAATATTTCCATACTTTCCACAGGTGTATTACATACATCGTCGTCCCTGTCATCGGTGACTGATTTAGGAAGGTGTAATATGTTATGGTTATATATAGCCCTCTGGATTAGCAAGCTGAAGTAGCAATGGGCAGGCCACATTGCACGCAGAGCAGATGGTCGATGAGGTCGAAAAGTGCTCGAGTGGAGCGTAGGACAAACGCAGCGTAGGACGTCCGCCCACAAGATGGACAGACGACCTTATGAAGGTCGCCGGGACACGCTGGATGCAGGTCGCATCTAACCGGTACATGTGGAGGTCCAGAAGCGAGGCCTATGTTCAGCAGTGGACGTCTTATGGCTGAGATGATGATGATGAAGAATAGGTTATGAATGCGTCTATGTTATGAATATGTCTATATGACCGAAATGGACAAACGATAGGTACTTATCGGCTTGCTAAGTTTGGTGACGTTTAAGAATAAGGGGGATACTATTTTGCTTTGTGTAAGTATTTATACCTACTACCAATTATTTTGACCGACGGAGAAACTACAGAACCCTATGCTGAGCACGGTCCGCGATGTCCGCTTGCTCTTACTTAGCTCGTTTTGTCTTACTGTTTTTACATTAATTTTGCGGTATCATTTTTCGAATGTGTCCAAGTAAAACGGATTAGTAAATTGCAGAACAGGTGTTCAAAATTAACATTTACTGGAGCAGAACATTGTAGGAATGAAGTTAATGAGTTCCATTCCACTAAAATCGTGAACAAAGTAGGGTAAACTTGTGCAGTGTGCAAATGCGCACGCATTTAAATTCTGAACCACTAAGTAACATGTCAGTAACAATAACTTCAGGCAATTCACATTAAGGTGTATTTACACCAAACGAGCATTCACTCTATCCCCCACTCTACGCAATTCGCTCGTTACACAAAACGTGATTCGTCGAAATTCATTGATTTCGTAGTGTGGGGGATAGAATGAGCGAATGCTCGTTTGGTCTAAATGCACCTTTACTTATATTATTATGTATTTTTTTTTTCTTTTGTAAAAAATTGGGTAATTCATAATCCTATATTATGAAATTAATAACTTACATAGCAATGGTTTGATATACTCCAATATTCATAGAATTCCATTAGTAAGGAACAAATATTTATTTTGTAAAAAAACACATAAAATATGCACTTTTATGTAGCATGGCTTACTATCAACCAAACCCTAAAGTGACAAGATAAATCAATGCCTTTTTATTGAACTATTGAGTAATCTATATGAATATCAACTGGACAGGTTTAAGGATCCATCCATGAAGTGTAATCCAAATTGAATACATACATTAATCAAAAAATGTATCATATCACACATAGCATTCTTGCAATCCCTTTATACAAATTCAAATATGAAAGCAATGTTTAAACAAATGCAAACAGAGGGTGAACCAAGGACAAAATGTTACATAGTTACTAGTTATAAAACAAAACTCAAAGAAAAATAGACCTTTTTACATACATCTCAAGAACTTGGGTATTTCCATGTCAAATAGAATTGCACAAAAACAGTGCAACCAAAATAAAATTATGTTCATAAAGTGTGACCAGTTTCTCAAGGCATTGTTTCATGCCCTCTTAACTGCTGGTTCAATGCTCATGTAGATAGAAGAAACTATGGGAAAACAAGTCAATTGTTAAATTGCTGTTATTTAAATAACTATCAATACAGTTACTGCTAGACACGGTTAGTTTAGTTTAGTGGGACAACCATTTTGTAATTTCTGTTTATGGTCATCATACAAAGTGTTTTTTTTTGTTAAAAGGAGCAGGTAACTTGGTAAATTAATAGAATTTGCCTGGTATATTAATTTACAAATTGACTTAATGTATGAAAAACCATATGAAGTGTGACAAAAAGGTACCTAATTTTTATTTTCTATATATATTTCGTAATTCCTATCATTTGATGCGACCAAAGAAAAAAGACGATAATTAAAAAAAAAGTAGACTTCTTATGCAAATATGATCTTTTACATTATATTTAAAAGAAATAAGTTGTGTATAGGTACCTTTACTGTACTATTAAAGTAAGAACAATGTAATTACATTAATTACCAGTAATTTTCAGGCACAATCTATAATTTTATGAATTTTACTAGTGATCATCATCATCATACTAATTATTAATATTTGGATTATTTATCAAGACATGAGGGTATTTCCACTTAAAAGCCATTAAAAAGATAAAAATATTAGTTTACAAGTAAAACAAAGATTTAATTCAATAAATCATAAAGTTTTATGATGTTTTCCTTGAACATCTATTAGAATATTTCTACTTTCCTTATTGTGTACTTGTCACAGATATATCAGTGAGTTCAATAGCAGTGATGTGAATGTATTGGAAATATTTGTGCATGGTTTAGAGCCTCATAACTCGAGATATTTTGAAAAAGGAAACAAGTTTAACTTACTACAAACTCGAAGTTCAAATTTCTACTAACTTCCATGTCAAATGATCAAGTTCTTTACGCGATACTATATGGCAAATAGGCATTTTCATTTTACTAAATATGAGGTATGCAAAAATATTTAGAAGAATTGATCATAATACATGTAAATAACTCTGATCCCAAAGGTTCATCTCAATTTGTCAATTAAAAATAGCATGAATATCCTCTGGCACGTAAATGCGCCGAGCTAAGATAAAGCACTGATAAGGATTCTGGTGACTTACCTAAAGTCCAAGCTAAGATTTCTCTGGTGCGCGGAGGCCTTCGAGCCCTTGGGGTCACTCCGGCTCCCGTGGACGGGGACATCCTCCAACATGCTCACACTGTAACCGACGCTCCGCAAAATAACAATAAACCCATATAACGACTCGCGACGATTACAAATCAAAGAGTAAATAACAACATGGCGTCCACTCCCCTGCATTCGTAAACTAACATTCATAAAGACGAAAACCCACGTTACAAACTACTATCAACAATGATAATATTACATCTCACAGCCATTAAAGTCCTTCCGATTTTTGTTTACACAAAAATGTAGCCCGAATAACTGAGTATAATAAAATTAATTGCGCCCAACAAAAGTGCGCGACCGTAACGCTAGAAATTAATTGTTACGAGAACAAAAAACTGCGAATATTGAAACTTTTAAAATAGTAGAATTGCGATTGCGAACGTAAGAAAATAAATAATCACTAAAATTAAATAAATCGATGGACTATCGCCAAAATCCGAGACATGTTCGTTTCGTTTTGTTATGTGCTGTCAAAATTGGTGATGGTGGTTTGAAAGCGGGATGCCAGACGAAAAAAACCTGAATCGCCGTTGTCCCAACCTCGTCCACCTACACCATCGGAACTATACACTCGCCAACATGTCGCCTGCAACTGGCTAAAATCGTTACAAACTAACTGCCCAATTTCCACGAAACAAAAAGAGTTGAAAAGATTCACCAATGAGCGAAATCACTATTCACATAAAATAAAGTCACTTTTTCTGTCCCTATGTCCCTTTATACGCTTAAATCTTTAAAACTGCGCAACGGATTTTGATGAGATTTTTTAAATAGGTAGAGTAATTCAAGAGGAAGGTTTTTATGTAGGCATAGTACCCGTGCGAAGCCGGGGCGGGTCGCTAGTTACTAAAAGAGACTAACTTTACTCTACTTACTGTAAAGCCCGGGCCAGACGGTCACTGACAAGCCCCCGACCGCTCGACCTTGGTCAGTCGAGTTGTCTGGCTACACGGTCGGTGACCACGCTCCGACATCAGTGTGTTCAGAACTCGCGGACCGACTGTACGTGCAATGGCTCCGTGTCTCTCATAATTTCAGAGAGTTGGCGTAGCATTATTACTTTTGTGCACTGCCAATGAAAAAGAGAAAAACAGGAGGATATGGATGAAGCGATGCCTCAAGCAAAGACTGGTTTTAAGCTATTTAAATCTCGTCGATATGTTAGACTACGACAAACCTCTTAATTTCCTTAGAACGTAAAGTAAGAGTATCGTATCTATATAGCGGTGACGATAAATCCCACAAACAGGGTTATCTTTTATACAAATATAACAATTCAGCGATAAAATCGCGTTCGCATCTCATTGCTTCCATTACGATTTGTGCTAATACTTTTATGGCCAGAGTTCACAAACGTGCACGCCCGACGATGTCCCGAGCGCACTGGCTTCGCGCTTCGCGCAGTCAGCGACAGGCCGCCACACGGTTCCGAACCGGCACTCCCGACATCGGTCAGGAGCGCGCGCTCGATGACCAAGGGCGTCAGAAGGTCAAACGGAATTTTGTCGGAGACAACCGGCTACACGGTCAGTCCTGACCGAGGTTCGGGGCTTGTCAGTGACCGTCTGGCCGGGCTTTAAAGAGGTGTTGTGTTACTTACTGTTAGGCATCAAATTTGCATGAAATTCCGAAAAGACTGCCACGAACTTCGTGAATTTCGAGTATCCTGTTGAATTTCGAGTTCCTTCGTGGATTTCGAGTGTTATATATTCTTTGAAGTTTGATTTGAAGTAGGCCATAAAGCTCGACCCAACAATGCAAGTGCACAAAAGTGGTCAAGTGTTGAGTCGCACATTATTTGGACTCGAAGATTTTTTGTGACGGACGTCAAAAGTTTCATGCAATGTGTCAGTGTCAAAGCCAAACGTCACGTCAACGTCATTTTTGGAATGTAGGTTATGTTTTGTTTATACGAAGTTGAAGGCATTTCCAAAACAAAACTTGAAACAATATTCATTAACCAGTACCCATATAGATACAGCCACTGGTATGTTTTTGAAAAATATAGCGTCATTGCAATGTGCATTCCGTTTGGGTACGTAGACTGAAGGAATATGTAACTATGTATTAAAAACAAGTAAAGACTGCATGTTAAATTCAAATACTATTATTATATATCATTTTACTAAAGCGTTTGTTTCAATTGCAGGTATTATTTACTCTGTAAGATTGAAGTCTGGAGTAGTAGAGAGCATAATTGAAAAGAAATTACAGGCTGTGTTGAAAGCCACGCACCTAGACGTTATAAATGAGCAAAGAGATACTGCTGCATCTTCCTTCAGTTTAGTTGTGGTTACTGACAAATTCCACGGAATGCCTATGTACAAGGTAAAATATTAAATAACTATAATAGAGATGTTGCCCATGGCTGTCTCTTTTGGCGGCATATCATTGTCAGCCTCTATAGCAGAGAAATCATTGTTGTGGCAGCTGTCCGGACCACTTTGCTATAGCTCAATCTCTGACCCATCCAACCTTCATCACAGCCCATTTAATTTCCAATAGTCTCTATATTACGGATATTTATTGTAGTGTCTGTGAATGGGTTGCAGCAGGTGTTCAATACAGCAATTTTCTGCAAAAAGCCTCCATGTGTTGGATCTATATCTCCTTGCGAGCCTATCCCAGTTTTTTTAACTGGGATTTGTAAGCCCATGACTGTCAAAGAGATACAAATAAAATTTTATCATGCTAATATGATATCAATATCTTAGGTATATTTTCACATTTTCAAGCTCTTGGGGTTATAATCAATGCTTGGCGGGGGTGAGCTGTTTTCATACTAAATGACATGTATCACATGACATTTAGTAAGAAAACCGCTCACGCCCGCCAAGCATTGGTTATAATAGTCTAGTGACATAAATTATCTGAGTGTGTTTTTATTGACAGGTTTATTTTTTCAGAGGTACAACTTAATTAATGAAATCCTGAAAGAGGAGTTGCAGGATGGTATCCACATATCTTCAATAGTAGCCAAAACTCCCATCCAATGGCATAGAAGTTTGGCAGCAAAGGAACATAATCCTGATAATTGATATTGATATAATGTAAATATGATATATTTATATATTTATTATTATTATATGAAGCTTAAAAAAAATGTAAATAAGCAGTGGTTGATTTTTGTTTTTCATTGAAAAAATTGTTTTTAATTGAACAGTATAATCCCGAGTTGCTCCAGTTGGCACCAAGTTGGGGTCTGATGATGGAATCTTGGAGAAAACAGTTGAAATTGATTTTCCAATTTATTTGGTGATTATATTAATCAATCAGAATTAGGCACATATGGTGCTTTTTTACGCACTAATGTGACAAGTGATTCATTATAAAATGACCAGTTGTAAACTTTGGAGGGCCATCTGTACTGAAAAACTGATACAAGTTGCGAAAAGGAAATTCGTAACTCCTGTCGATTTATCGCCAGTCGTTTCGCTAAGTGAGCTTGAATTTTTGTGTGGCACATTGCTAGCACTAACTCCCGAGTCCTGACATATACTGCAACTCCATTTGTTGATGTACATACACCCGCAATGCTGACAGACTTTATTTATATAAAATAGTACATTACGATCGACACGAGTTACGAATTTCCTTGTTGCACGTGTCTTGTACGAAATTTTTTAGTACAGATGGCCCTCCAAAGTTTTGGACCTGTACTACTACTGCTAAATCCTCGAAATTCGTAAATTTCGAGGATTTTCCCTGTCACTCAAACGAAGGCGTTATTAGAATGAGAGAGACAAATCCTCGAAATTTACGAATTTCGTTTTTCGCGGTAGGGCCGCAGAGCCTAAAAAAGGCTAAGGCTGTACTAAAAAAAATGTTTAGAGTAAATAAAACCAAATCCTTAAGTATAAAACATTTATCATCAACATGTACACTTAGCTTACACAACACAACTTTCAACTTACACTTTGAATACTTATAGAATAGATGTATTTATACATACATATATATTTCAATATATTTTTCAACAAACTACAGGTGGTAAGTAATTTAGGTGTTTTGAGAAATATTACAATTACATACATAGATATTACATTATTATTTAGTATTTTATATTAACCACAAATATGATTTTTGTAGACATGATTTTACAACTTATTATTCTATTTTAAATCTTTGTATATATATTTATATTATACAATGATAAATTATTATATATGACTTCACATCTCGTGTTTCAGATCTCGAATTAGAAATTGTAGACTCTTCCAGTCTTCCTATTACATTCTATGTTAAAAAAATATATCAAAGTAAGTTGGGGTATTAATTTAAGAGCTTTTTCACTTTTTGGGAAACCCAATTAGTGTGAATTTCAAATTTGAACCCTAATAGCAGTCAATAAAGATGAAAACCAAAGTGGTCATATTTGGCTTTGTATGCATTAGAGGGTTAAGAAATGTAACGTTACGTCACTGGTTACCCCTCGGGCCCGTTTCCATATATTTACATCAATTACCGAGATCTTGGAATTGCACATGTAGTATTGTGTATTATTTGTTTTCTCGGCTTTTCTATTGTCACCATTTGACTAATAGTAAACCTAATTGCAAAGACGTAAGGTCCACCTTAAGAGTACTACTTTTAGTAACACCACTACAATGCAATTCCAATCTCTCGATAATTCATCTACATCACAGGAACAGTCAGATAGCCGTTCTATGTCTTTTGTTGGAGATTATTCAGTTACTTTTGAATTAATTAATTCAGGAAGATGCCATTCATTCATAACTGTGTCCTTACATTTAATAAATATAATACTTCACATGTGTTCAGTTCTGTTGTGTATCTCACAGTCCATGCCACCGAATTAACGGTGCTACGTGTATCAGAGATTGAAGTTGTCTAACCGCAGCTTGCCCTCGTTGTCGGCGAGGTAGAGTAGATTGGCCATGGTTTGCTCGCAGATTGCTTCTTCCGCCTTCTCTGACATCTAAAGACAATATGAATTAATAGTACATTACTACCGAGGCCGGGAAGTGACTGCTTGCCGGCCGAATATATGTAGACGGCCGAGCGAAGCGAGGCCGGATAGTATTCGGACGGCAACCCGTCACTTCATGGCCGAGGTATGCATAATGCTTTTCTCAAACATGCAATGAAATGAAACAAAAAAATGTATCTTCTTTCTAAGAAATTATAAGTCAACTACATAAGTAAGTCTTTGAAACACAACAAAAGTCAAATACGACACCGACACCTCATTTTTTTTTTAAGATTGACCTGTTTGAATGTTACAAATTTTTAATTTAAAAAAGCGGTATTAGACGACGCGGTCGGTTGGGTCCAATTAATCGCATGCAGAGATCGGGGCCGACGGATCGCGCCGTAAAATGATGCTGCGCGCGCTGCTTTTTAAATATTATTTTGAGTAGTTATTGTACATTTATTTTAAATTATATAATTTAAATACCTAATTATAACTGCAAAAATTTGCCAATCATTTTTTTTTATACTAATATTACTTACAGATAATTATTGGCTAAAAGCCAAGATGCCAGGTCACAACCCTATGTCAAATGAAAATTAAAAAAGAGGTACTTGCCGGCCTAGGCCGGCAACGAGGTACTTCCCGGCCACTTTTTAGGCACGTAACTACAACATTTCATTGCATGTTTGAGAAAATAGTACATTACCACCACAGTATAATAAATAATACTAACGTACAGTATGGACTATGGACACGCTATGCCCACCTCTTGTCCAACCTTCGTGCGCTAAGTTATAAAATATGTCCGATTCATCTAATAAATAAATGGAATTTACGTTATTTTATGGGCGCGCCAGAGCACACCCATGCACGATTCATCTCAGTAATAAGTACTGTCACATCTAGAAATATTGCATAAGGATCAAAATCGTTAATATATTTTTGGAGCCGACGAATCGTTCACACGGAGGAGTTAGTTCAACAAGTCAGAAGCTGTAAATATCGATTCAAATTAATTAAGGCGTAATTTGGAGTAACAGAGACAGATAACGGGGATTTATAGTACATTACTGCAGACGCCGGGAAAGATGGGCTTAACGGCTGATTAGGTATGGACTGCGAGGCATGTATAGTGCTTTTCTCAAACATATGCAATGAAATAAAAAATACGACAATAAAAAAAACAGAATTTAGCTATTTAGCCTGTTCATGAAAACCGACGCCATGTTTAAAAAAAATATTACTTACCGGCCTAGGCCGTTAAATTCGTATGAAAATCCTTTACTATTATCTGGAGGTCATCCGCCTGCAACGTCTTTAAAGCCTATTATGACGAACATAATGACAACATTTCATTGCATGTTTGAGAAAAATATTTTTGATATTCCCGATAGGCCTGCAGGTTTAGCACATTGTTTTTGCGACAGTATGTCAGTAGTAGTTCGTTTTGTTATCACTATCCGTCCCGCTTTCATTGATATAGATATTAAAAGACGGGAATTCCATCTCGCGGCGACATACTGTCGCACCAATCATGTGCTTAGCTTATTAGTGTATGACTTACCGGTCTGTAGCTATATTCACTACCCGGGGGATGCTTAAAGTTGGGCCCAAAGTTGACACTGACTGTCGCACTCTTGTGCAAACTAACGGACGGGTAGTAACAGCCTTGGTATACGTCCAGGAAGGCGGAACCTTGGCACTGGCCGTTCTTGAAGAAGTAAATCTTCGAGCCGGGTAAAGGCTTCAGGCTGTTTAGAGATTCTTGTATGTTGTCTTTGTCTTCATAGTAGAGGTGGCTTTTGAACTTTACTAGTGGCTGGAAAAAATAATGATAGCAATGTATTCAAGCTTTTGAACGCCTAAAGGTTGTTAGCGTCAACATGGACACTTATATGTAAAAGTGACAAGGTTTAAATTAGCATATCGAAAAATACCAGCTGTTAATTGCGACATATCTGTGAACTCTAGGACATACTTTTTTTTAATTTCGTATTTCGAGGTTAGATGTACAACTTGTCTAAATATAATATTCAACTAACAACGTTATAAGCTAATTTGGCGTTAGTGATATGATAACACATGCTAACACTATTGACTGATTTAGCTTGTGATTTATTAACCTCTTGACCCTAATTAATATATCATCAGCCTATCTCAGTCCACTGCTGGACGTAGGCTTCTCCTATTAATTATGCGTATAGACGCATTAGGAGGAAAATGCCCATAATCGCCACGCTAGGCAAGCGGATTGGCGATCGCAGTATTGTGTCCATTATGATGATGCTGCTACCGAAGCGAAGGCTACCGAGAATTGGGGTGGTGACAAACGTATTTTAACTGCCGTCACCACACGGCATAACCGTATCATTGACCGTAACGAATGTAAAGCTATGCACCTAAGATTTTACAAGATAAATTGACGTATATTAGAAAAAATGTGGCGGTCAATCAGAGGCAGTGACACAGCTTACGACATGGACATGACTCTTACCCGATCCTTGTAAGTGTTGGGCGTGTACTTGGTACTGTGACTTTGAGGTAAGACTATGAGGAAGCCGAGAGTGTCGCCCTCGCCGTAACCGTTGCTGTAGTGTTTGCCGCGCGACTCGTGGAACCTGCGGGGTACATGATAACATGAATACTAGTGATGGGCCGACTGCGGGTTAGGCCGACTACAACTTTGTACATTTCATTGGAAATTACTTGGAGCTGATTTTTTTTAGAAAACAATATTCCTAAAGTTAATGGTTTTAAGAATAAATAAATCAAGTAATAAAAAAAAATTGCACATTTATTTTGACATTTCGTTTGACCTTACGCCACAGTGCTGTCATCTCACCAATAGTACATAGTACATTACTATAGAGGACGGGAAACCAAGGGTTACAGGCCAAGTAGATATATCTGGCCGAAGGAATTGAGGCCAGATAGGAATACGCGGCCTGTAACCCTGTTTCTCGCCGAGATTTGTATAGTGCTTTTCACAAACTTGCGATTAAATAAAACGAACTGATTTCGCCGAACTATACAATTTAATTTGTAAATAATACAATAGTACAGTATCGTAAACCATAAAAAAAAAATCGCGCGTAACTTTTTTTTAAATCTGTTTGAGTTATCCTTTTACCTGGTGGTATAAACATTAGTTCTAAGGTTATTTTTTTTCTGTGGCTGAATGTCAAGACTTAGTGTCACAATTTGACGTTTCAAAACAAAAGACAGTTTGCAGTCCTAGGTGTGAAATAAATACATGAAATCTCTTTACATATCATCTTAGCACATGACACCGGATACATAGGATTTCCGGGTTTAATTTAAAGTACGTAAAATCAACATTCCGTAGCAAGTTTGTGAAAAAGTATCAAAAATCCTCATAAAAATCAGTCATCTATTAGGTATCTATGAAATTGGCGTTTTGTGTGGAGAATTTTGTGAACAATCTATTTTCCATAAAATGAATTTTGTGTATATTTCTTTGATGTCAAAATCGAAATAAACCAAATTTTGCCAGTAATATTACATACCTGGGATAACTGGGGGCAAGTTATAGGGATTTGATATCGATTAAAAGATGTCGATATAATTGTAATAAAAGATGTGCTTATTGAACATTCTCGATTACAGTACAGGGGTTCGCTGTCATATCTAATATCGGGCCTCTTCAGATAGTAAAAGTATGCAGATGTAATTTTAATCAAAATAACAATTTAAGTATTGATATTTTAATATTGATTGTATATTTGAAAACTATTTTAAAATAAACGCGTAAATACCCGTTTCATTTTATTTTTTATTTTAATTCAGGAGTAAGTACCTAATATTTCTTTATGACGAATAACATTTTGATGTTGTCATTCACAGTAACATCGATATATTTTTAGTCGATAAAATATTTTGCTACATCACTTTCGTGTAAATGCCCTGAGTTATCCCAGGTATGAATATTAGACACTTCTAAGGTGTGTTTTGTATATATCTATTTCATAAAACAAGGACTCTCATACATTTATACCTATTCCAAACATATGAACCGGCAGCATATGGCAAGAGTTGTTTAATAGAAATATATCTAAGTTACTCATTATAAAAAAAAATAGGGGTTAACTAAAGTCTATGACCAAAAACGCCAATTTCATAGGTAATAACACTAATAACCCAATATAATTATTAGCTTGGCTGTCATGATATATCATGTTCTTGAGATTAGCTATGCTTAAATAATCACCTCGTGCCCTTGCGACTGCGCCACGAATATCCGAACTTGTCGTAGCCGAGCGGAGCTTGCAGGTTGGCGTAGCGTCGTCCCCAGCCCAGTCTCGATGCTGCACCTTCGGGCATCTCTTCTACGGTGGCTTCCCAGTACCACGAGCCGCGCGATACACCTGCGAATATGTTATCGTAAGTAACACTTACTGACCAGACTGACCAGTAGTGTTGGTAAAGACTCGAGTTCTTGAGTCCCATCTTAAAACACTTCTTATTTTTACGGGGCTCGAGCTTAAAAGACTACCGTCGAGCCCTTCTTTTAAGCTTTGAGCCCTGCATATAAAGCACAAGTTCTAATATGATTTTTATTAATGTCGGTCTAAAGATTATGAAATAATACAATGCTATATAATAAAAGATGTTCAAATTACGCATATAAATACAAATAAGAAGCTTATTTTTGGTCAATCTTTATTTGAATTCAATATAATAAAAACCCTAGGTGGTTTTTATCATTTAAGCTATATTGATTATTGATTTCTTATTTAAGCTATATTCGAAACACAAATCTAGCTAGTCTTCTTGAAGGAATCCAGTATCTGTAACATTGTAAAATAACTCAGTTTTGAATACATACTTAAAACTGAGTCGAGTCTTAGAACGAAGGACTCAAACGACTCGAGTTTTTACCAACACTACTGACGAGACCGGATTGACCAGATCAAAGCTAGTATTTCAGTGAACATAAACGAATGCGCTCGTAAAGCTGCCCTGCGAGAAGAATGGCGACGCGTTGTGAAGCGGGTCACTGAAGAACCTACATAATGATCACGACCACTCTGTCAAGAGTGTACCGATGAAGAAGTAACACTTTTGCAATCAGGCTAAATTTCGAACAAAAACACAGAAACCGTCAGAACCCACTAGGCGGGCAAAGATGTGAAATTCAATGCCGCACGCCGTGAATCCGCTAGGCGGACACGCCACTGACGCTGAGGGTTGTGCCAAATAAGTTTCGTATACGTAATAGAGTCCACCCGCATGATGGTGTTAAAATAACGTTATTATCGGTCTTGAAAATAGATTACCGTGTCCCAAAAGAAAATAATTAGACTTACTAACTTTTCTGTTAGTAGTTATGTGATATATTTCGTCGTATATTTACATTTGACATTTAAAAAAAATATATTTTACAGACGGACGGACCTTTTAAGGTGCGCCCAATGTCAGTACTTATTTATATAAAGGAGTCCTTTAAGTGGTTAATTGAGCAATTCCAGTTCTCTACACTTTATTTATATAAAGGGACGCCCACATACCTTATTAAGATAGCCCTCAGTACCGGAATCATATAAAGGCCATAGTCGGATTTTCATAGTAAGTCAGCCTTTAAATCAACCAGACTCTAGTATTTTTTTGTGAGTACCTCTTATGGTGAAGAATATTTCTGCTGAGTATCAACGTCCTATCGGTGACAGTTTTTGACTTATGATTTTTTTTAGTTTTTTCTTTAATGTGTTGTATCTCACTATGTATAAAAGCGAATTGCTTCAAATTTTGAAATAATGTTCTTTATTTAGATATGCATCGAATTTAAAAAAATGAATATCGATTGTCGTATAAAAAAAAGAAAAAAAAAGACCAAAAAAAATTTCATATTTTTTTTTGTGTACCTATGAAGTAGTGACACCTCTATTTTCTTTTTCTAATTATAGACCATACATTGGCCTACTAGTTGCCTAAGTATCAAAATTTTCCAAGCGGTACTTCTTACCAAAAATCGGCAATATGTGTGGTCAAGTTCTGTATTCAATCGGTGTTTTTCAATGTAGTATACAAACTCTTCATTTATATTTGAGTTTTCTTATCAGGTTATCTTATTTAAGAGTAAATGCTAATGACAACTTAATGTCATCATGATGCAAGCTGTTTATTTCATTATTAATCGGCCGTTTATTATTTTAACTAGCGTAATTCGATATTATTTATGAGATATTCATTAAAAATAATATATTGCAGTTAAATATTATCGAGATACGCTAGTTGAAATGGTAAACGGCCGATTAATAATGAAATAAACAGCTTGCATCATGATGACATTAAGTTGTCATTAGCATTTACTCTTAAATAAGATAACCTGATAAGAAAACTCAAATATAAATGAAGAGTTTGTATACTACATTGAAAAACACCGATTGAATGCAGAACTTGACCACACATATTGCCGATTTTTGGTAAGAAGTACCGCTTGGAAAATTTTGATACTTAGGCAACTAGTAGGCCAATGTATGGTCTATAATTAGAAAAAGAAAATAGAGGTGTCACTACTTCATAGGTACACAAAAAAAAAATATGAAAAATTTTTTGGTCTTTTTTTTTTCTTTTTTTTATACGACAATCGAATTTCATTTTTTAAATTCGATGCATATTTAAATAAAGAACATTATTTCAAAATTTGAAGCAATTCGCTTTCATACATCCTGAGATACAACACATTAAAGAAAAAACTTAAAAAAATCATAAGTCAAAAACTGTCACCGATAGGACGTTGATACTCAGCAGAAATATTTTTCACCATAAGAAGTACTCACAAAAAAATACTAGAGTCTGGTTGATTTAAAGGCTGACTTACTATGAAAATCCGACTATGGCCTTTCCAATAGTTACGTAGCGGGAATCTATTTCTAAACTCACACAACTTACAGATACCTATTAGATAGTACAGGTAATTGAGGTAATCCAAATGGGTCAGTATGGAGGTTTTGGAAACCATAAAAGATAGCGAAATCTTGTCTTAGGAACCATGACGTCGATTTTAGTAAAAAGAAAAACTGCATTAATACACTTACAAAAGTACGTGTACTCGGGCCCAAGAATCGAACATTTTGAAAAATAAAATTTCGTTATTTTCTTTTGGATATCGGTTGTGTAGCTTTTAAAAAGTAAATGTTACTATAGTAAATGAACCAGAATCTGATGGCATTTTAAAAAGTAAAAAATAGTGGTTTTCATATGGCAACAGTCAACTGACAATTGAGTCAAATAGTGTGTTTACCGCTGTTTTCATCTTGTAATTCGTCTTTAACGATTGTTGTTAGTGAAAATGTAGAGACACCCGTTTAGATCTTAATCTACAAGACTCAGGGGAATCTTTATTCGACCACACAACCTCAATTCTCACAAACACACCTTGCTACTCACCGTGTGTGGCGCGCACCATGCAGTACCCCTTTTCGCCGGTGACCGCGAGCCGATCCTCCGATATCTTCAGCTGCGGTGCTCGGTCGTGCAATGCTAGTAACACGATGCCGGGACATAGGGAGCGGTATAACCAGCCTGGAATGAGCTTGCCGCTCCATTCGTTGCTCTCGTCAAATTGACAACACTGCTGTCTATAGATCAAGCGCACACCTTGCTACTCACCGTGTGTGGCGCGCACCATGCAGTACCCCTTTTCGCCGGTGACCGCGAGCCGATCCTCGGATATCTTCAGCTGCGGCGCTCGGTCGTGCAATGCTAGTAACACGATGCCGGGACACAGCGAGCGGTATAACCAGCCTGGAATGGGCTTGCCGCTCCATTCGTTGCTCTCGTCAAATTGACAACACTACTGTCTATAAATCCAGCGCACACCTTGCTACTCACCGTGTGTGGCGCGCACCATGCAGTACCCCTTCTTGCCAGTGACCACGAGTCGATCCTCGGATATCTTCAGCTGCGGAGCTCGGTCGTGCAATGCTAGTAACACGATGCCGGGACATAGCGAGTGGTATAAGTATAACCAGTCTGGAGTTGGCTTACCGCTCCATTCGTTGCTCTCGTCAAATTGACAACACTACTGTCTATAGATCAAGCGCACACCTCGCTACTCACCGTGTGTGGCGCGCACCATGCAGTACCCTTTCTCGCCGGTGACCGCGAGCCGATCCTCGGATATCTTCAGCTGCGGCGCTCGGTCGTGTAATGCTAGTAACACGATGCCGGGACATAGCGAGCGGTATAACCAGCCTGGAATGGGCTTGCCGCTCCATTCGTTGCTCTCGTCAAATTCCTGGAAACACATTTATTTCAATAAAATTCTCGACCGAAACTATCTTCATTTTCAATAAACAAAGAATACCGAAAAACGTATACTCTTCGTCCACTCTTCATGTGTGTATACTCTTCGGTTTTTATTTTTTAAGTATTTATTGACAATCATGTACAATGTAATTAAGAACTCAAGAACTTGACAGTAAAAATAATATTTTTATGAATAAATGATCGTATCGTATCGTAAAACTACTTTTTTGGATATAAAAACAGTTTGTTGATAATAGCCGCGTCCACACTGAATGAGCTGCCTCGCGAAGAAATTGCCGTACGAAGCAACTCGGTCAGTCTTAACATTCCTCGCCCGGCAAAAGCACATACGGCCGCGCGACTCTGGCGCAGAGTTGGGCAAAAAGTAATATGATTACTCCTTCCGATTACTTTTGTATGTGTACTTTGTAATATTTATTACAAAGTACACATACAAATGTAATTTTTAGAAGTAATCATATTACTTTTTGCCCAACTCTTCTCTGGCGAAGAATGTCAACACTGTTGGTCTACCGCGAACTTCGAAATTTCGAGAACCACCCGTCTCTGTCACACTAATGAGGCCGTCGTTGGAACGACGGGGACAAATCCTGGAGATTAACACATTCGTCGCCGGTGACACGAAAGCAGTGTCAACTTAGTATGACAAAGTAGAAGGCTGGCAGCGAAAACGCTAACGGCTTTCAATGTATCTACCTAAGCGGTACGCGGCATGACCAACTGCTCGCGAGACGGCGAGTGTGAACCTGGCTAATCCATCGCAAACAACAAATCGGCAACAATGAAAACTACCTAACAGCATGTCTAGTGCTACTCACCTGTCTAAACGGTGCATGAGGGTCCGGCTCAGCCAGTATATATCGATAGCCATCCTTATTAAACGGGTGTTCAGTGGGGTACCCATGAGAGGGTAGCTTGAGGCTGGCAGGGTCTGCCGTGCGGCCTTTCTTGCCGGCCGGGGCACCCGCCTCCGCCGCGCCGCCGACGGCCGGCCGGCGTTTCCCCTGACGACCCTTTACGTTGCCTGCTAGGGGTACTGAAAAGTTATTAATTTATGATTGATTTGCAGGTACGCTGACAAGCCAGAACAGTTTTCTCGCGAAAATGAACAAGGGGATCCCACCCTGGATAAACTGGGAAATTGGGAATAGAGGTGGACAAAGTAGAAGAGTGATTTGAGAGTTTTATTAGAGTGATAATGCCAGTTACACCTTCGGTAATTGCAATTTAATTGTGTTTGGTAGAAAACGCCGTAATCATGAATATATACCAAGAATAAAAATTCAGCTATTTAAATTAAATGCGAAAGAAGATGGATGATAATATTAAAAACTATAGTATAATGTGGAGATGTAAATATCTATACTTAGATGATTTTGTCGTGTCCATAAGTAGGTAGTTAATTTGCACATAAACTAAGAGGTTAACGGATATCCCACACTTTGTCACTTCTCTTCGATACTGTACGTAACAATCCAATTATAAAATCCATCGGTGCACGTTAACCGACCAAATTCAATATGTCTGCTACTCGGACGGATTTCTGAATTATAAGGTGTCAGCAGACAATGGTTACTTTTGATTATCGTTTGCATATGAAGCGTGGCTTACCAGAAGTGATCTTTTGCAACTTGGTTTCTTGTTCAAAAAGGAACATTGTTTAATGAATGATTAAGGTCGAATCTAAAACTGATGTAACGTGTGAATTAGGACATTTCGAAAATATGATTCGTCGACTTCGTCGTGCTTACGTGATATGTTGCGCTATTAGAGTTTCCTAGCAGTCGATAGCTGAAATGTCTGATTGGTTTATTAAAAATGAAAAAAATCAACCTTGTCGGCCTACGCTTACCTATAAGATTCTGTCGGATAGGTATATATTCGGTTATTAATTACTTTTAACCACTTTTACGTGTACTTAAAGTAATCTTTTAATTAACAGCAAAAAAACGTACTATTATGGCATCAAACTATTATGAACCAAAGCACGGGCAATATTTTACTGTATCAGACTCGAGCTCATCTAAACTAAAATTTAGCTAGGAATTTAAAAACATTGCTATCAAACAACCAAAAACCTTCGCCTATTCTGTATGAAAACTTGTAAATAAAAAGACTCACATTCCATGTCGAATGCTCCGATATTAATATCTCCTAAACCCAATAAGTGACAAAATTCTTATTTCCTAAGACGCGCGATAAGATAGCGCTATCAGTATGAACTGAGTACGATCGAGGGCCGTGTTGAGTCATTGTCGGCAAAGTATCTGAGGCGAACGGTTTAAGAACCAGTTAAACACACAGCAAAATATAGCCCCTTAGAATTTACGTTTTCACAGTTCAAACTAAAAGTACGTAAGACTTTTAATTCAATATTAATTATAGCACACATACCTAATACGCCTAAAAAGTGCACCTTGTTTATGAGTATTATACCTAAGCAGCCACTGAAAAATTCACGTTTACGTCGACAATGCCTTCGGAAAATGCAAGTGCACGAAGCGATACACAATGTAAAAAGTGATACGCCCGCTATGTCATCTACATCCGTTACTAGGTACTTTGTGTCATCGGAGGGCAGAATAATAATGATTCACCAGAGTTAGACTCTTCTGCTCCAGGAAAGATATTGGAATAGCATTTCTGTTTAGGACTAGTAAGTAAATATTAATATTTAATTTGATGTAAAACTGAATGCCCGATGACCTCATCATAATGAGAGTGCATAGAAATTTTAACAAAATATGGAATTAAACCAGAGGTAAACAAGTAGTCTTATCGCTAAAAGCGGCCTCTATCAGCATTGCACCTTATTACAACGGAACAGCGTGCCTAGCGATGTCGAATGCAAAGGTATTATGTACATCTTCACAGATCTTATATCCGAGATACAAGGATCAAAATAGATAGTTAATATATTTTTGACACAACTGTACTATTACCAACGATATTTTATAGCGTCGTTAAAAGGCATCAGCGGTATATTTTATGACACGACACGACATACTTTCCTAACACTTGTATTTTACTTGAATGTATATGTAACAATCAATCATCTTAGTAAATTGTAAACACAGTCAGTTGAGTTTACAATTAAAATTTGGAAAAATGGGTCTTTAATTATTGAGAGAGTTTATTAATTATGTCTAATTCTTATTAAAATTCAAGTTTTCGTCTATTGGACGTAGGGAACTTCTTAACAATATTATATTTTACAGTCGATACAGATTGTAATAATTTAGTAAATTCACTCAAATCGCTCACATTTTCCTGTAGAGATCGAGATAAACACGCAAAACAATCGAATACAAATACACATAAATACATAATGTATAAGCCACCACGTGAGTGATAACGCGCAAATAAAACAAAATAATGTACGAAAAAACTCACCAGCCATCAAAGTTCAAGGTAATGTTCTGAACCATTTAAATCTAAAATCAATAGTCAAGACACGGCACCGTCGACACAATGCCTATGTGAGGCGAGGAAACACTGACACAACACATACGTAGGATGCCACTGTGTGCATGTTTACAAACACTAATGCATACAATAGCGGACAATGTGATGATTAAATATAATGTAGATGTGTCTGGGAACTGACCGCGTGAGCGCTGGCGGCAGTGCCTAGTTTGACTGACGGCCGATAACGAACAGTGAATCAAGGACAGACATATACCTAAAGAGACGTCACATGTACGGGTATATCTACAATAATTCTACATTTTACCAGTGGATTATCAACATCACTCACTTGTTCATTCATAATTGGCAGGCCAATATAAATAATGCGATAGGGTATAGGTTGGAATGAAAAATAAATAAATATTATGGATCATGGGCAGTGATCGGTTTTTTGGATTCACCCTCGCGGGATTTTGCGTATAATAAATGAATACTATTATATTACATTATGAACAGTAACATGGCAAATTGCATGGAAATACGTATAATAATCAAAGTTTAATTTTCAAGTTACTATAGGAGACCCGCCGGGGGAATCCAAAAAACCGATCACTGATCATGGGATACTTTTACACAAAGCGACCTAATCCACAGCAAGCTTGGTGTTGTGGGTACTAAGCAACGACATACATAGTATAACAATCGTCAGTAGAAACCAAAAAAATTGTAAACAAAACTTGCGTTTTCCATAATCACGCACTTTTAGAACACAATCTTGGTTTTATTACCAACTTAGAGCCTTAAGCTCACATTTTTAGTAAAAATGATTGATATTTATTAGTATTACGTAAAAATATATCTGGAAACGTGTTTCACGATATGCAGGGTGTTTTTTTTTCGACCGTTCAAATTCTACGTAGTGAATGTGTAGGTCATACTGACCAACTTTTACTATGGGGACAAAGTCGAAATCGCGAAAAAAAAATCAGCTGTTTCATACATTTCGGCCGGCGTAATGCCGCCAATTTGTATGAAACAGCTGATTTTTTTTTCGCGATTTCGACGTTGTCCCCATAGTAAAAGTTGGTGAGTATGACCTACACATTCACTACGTAGAATTTGAACGGTCGAAAAAAAAACACCCTGTGTGTCAAAGACGTCAAATACTATGGAAAGTCAGCCATATTATTTGTTGCCTTTTTTTTGGATTCCACTGACTATTGGTATAAATAGATACATGTAGATACTTAACTACATAGAAAAAGAACAATGACATACTTAATCACTACAAATATTGCGATTAGGACCCGTTTGTCGTTAAAATATGAGTGATAATCGTGAAAGTTTAAGTCAATATAAATATTGCGTGGTTGAAAATGTAGTTACAAATGTTGTTTATCTATATTGAAACATAGAAACTCAGGTACCCATATTGAGGGCGACTTAACTAGCGGAGTTAATTGCCTGGAACATTGCACGTTCGACGAGAAATGTGACTGATTGTTTGAAATATATTGTAAACAATTTCTATTTGTAAGTTTCCGAGTAACAGTAAAATAGCACAGTAGTTAATATAGACGCGATCCTACTGATATAATATATATGTATGACGGTAGTAGAGTGTTAATATTTTTAGTTCCTTATTCACAAACATCTCCTAGCTTAGCAAGCTGATAAATATTGTTTTTCTCTTTTGGTCTTATCAATGTGCCTATAAAACTGAAAGGTACACTCTTGGCTCGAGTCTGTCGTTTTGTGTCAAGATCTTAAATACGTCCCTTTCTTCTTTCGTCAGTCGTTCTTGATTTTCCATTTTCGTGTGAAGCCTATTTCATATTTCGTAAACTTTGTGCTTTTGCCATTTTTTTATTTTGGTTCATTCGTTATTCGTCACCATCTTCTTTGGGCATGTTCAATGTTAGTCTATTATTTTTTGGTCTCATTTGCTATTCGAGCTACCGTATTTGATTTATTATATACATTTTTGTCTAGAAAAACATAACAAATAAAGAATAATACTAAAAAAAAGATTGACTGTCACCGAAAATGCTCAAAGAAGATTGTGAAGAATAACGAATGAGCCAAAATAAGAAAATGGCAAAAGCACAAAGTTTACCAAATATGAAATAGGCTTCACACGAAAATGGAAAATCAAGAACGGGTGACGAAAGCAGAAAGGGACGAATTTAAGAACTTGACAAAAAACGACAGAGTCGAGCCAAGAGTATACCAACTGAAAGGGACAAACAATACTTTTTTTTTTTTTTTTTTTTTTCCGCATGCATGGCTTTCACTCCTTGCCAATGGTAGCAAGGTGGATTTTGCCAATGTCGAGTTGTAGACTTTTGGAGAAGTTTGGAGAATGTTCGGTAAAATTTTGGTTTTGTGGAAGGATAGGCTGGAAACCTAAAACAAATACGTATTATGGACAACACAAACAAACAAACACACAAAAGACAAACACGAGTATTAATGAAAAAGAGCGGGAAGCGGATGACAGTTAGGCAAGCAACAAAGCGGATGAATCACTAAAAAAAAAAGGTTATCCCAATGTCTGAAGCTGAAATACAGTTTTAGTTATTAATTAATAAAATAGTGTGGATTATGCAGATAGATATACGGTTGTGGAAATCAAAGTTTAATGTTATGATCTTGAATATATTTTATGAGAATGGCAGTTAGGGGAGGGTCCATTAAAGATAGAAACGAGTTGAAATCAATAGGACGCGGAATATTGTCAGGCAATACATCATAGAGTGAATAGTTAAACCTCGGACAGGAGAAGAAAATGTGGTCAACAGTTCCCTCGTCAAGTCCACACTCACAGAGGGAGCTATCCCGCACCCTGATTTTTGCAAGGAATACCGGCGTACACACCGGACCGAGGCGTAAACGACAGATTGTAGATGTGACCCATTTAGGTGTTGTGCGGAATTTAAAGAACCAAGGTTTACGAAGGATATTTGGCTGTATACGACCGTAATGTTTTCCTACCACCAATCTGGAGGAGCTCCATCTATTTTGCCATGATTCTGCAAGTTTGGCCTGAGCTTGATTTAAAAGATCCGAACTATATATTTTATTATGATCTGGTGTTCCAACCTCTATTGCCTGTTTAGCCCATTTGTCTGCCATCTCATTACCAGAAATGCCAGAATGGCTTGGAATCCACCCAAGTATTATTTTAAGTCCCTTTGTTTCACAGATTCTCAATAGTGATTTTATCTTCAAGATTAAAGGGAATTTTGTTTTCATTTTAAATTGATTACCCACAATGGCTTGAAGGCAACTTTTACTGTCTGAAAATATAATCATTTTCTCTATATTGTGTGATTCTGCATAAGCTACTGCCTCCAGTATGGCAACTGCCTCGCCTATAAATATTGATGTCTGTGGAGGACACTTAAATGCCAGGACAATGTTGAATTTTGGAATGACCACTGCAGCTCCAACACTCCTTGCAGGATCAATTTTAGACGCGTCAGTAAACACAGGTAGGTAATCAGGCCATTTTTCTAATAAGTTATTAAATTTGGTATTTGCCCCTGGGTCCTGTTTAAAAATTCCGAGATCTAAAATTACATTAGGGGTATAAATTATTGTCTCAAATTTAGTCTCAAATAAAGGGTTTGTACTTGATTTGCAAATGATGGGGTTAATTTGATTTAATTTGGTAAAGCTTTGTACTATTTTTGGCAAGTCCTTATGGGTCCAATATTCATTTCCAGTGACCGCTGTTACAAGAGCCTGCAAGCGAGGGAGTAGGAGATGGTTGGAACAGGAGATGGCCCTACAAAGAAATCTGTCAGCAAGATACTGTCTCCGTAGATCGAGAGGAGGTTCCACACATTCCACCTGCATCGCATTCTTAGGTGAAGACCGCATAGTGCCAAGTATTATTCTTAATGATTTAGCTTGTATAAGATCAAGTTGTTTTAGGGCCTCCCTATTACATGGTTCCAAAATGAACGATCCATAGTCCATGTGACTACGAATGATGGCATTGTATAGTAATTTTTGGCAGTAGGGATGGGAACCCCACCAAACTCCTGATAGAGCCCGCAAAATATTGACTCCTTTCTCACACTTTTCTGCTATGTGTTTAAGGTGGAATTTGCCACTCATTTTGCGGTCCAAGATGACACCTAGGAATTTGACCGATTCTTTAGCAGGAATGTTTTCATCATTGAATTGGATGTGCGCTATGGGCATGTTTCTTTTGCGACTGAAGGTCACAGTACAGCTTTTAGAAGGTGATAGGGATAGACCATGTTCTTCAAGCCAATCCTTGAGGTATCCAAGACCCATATTAAGTTGTGTAGAAGCTACCTCAATGGATTTTGCGGAAGTGTATAGGACAAGATCGTCAGCGTATTGCAAAACTTTACAAAAGGATGCCACAGACTGCTCGAGGTCATATGTATAAATGCTGTAGAGCAGGAGGCTGAGAACAGATCCTTGAGGGAGGCCTTGCCACAGAGTGCGGGGTGAAAGGAATGAACCACCATGGCGGATTTTAATATGTCTTCCTAAGAGTAATTTGGAGACAATTTGTACAATCTTCCCAGGAATGCTCAGATGTAGCATCTTGGCTCTGAGCACTGGGAGAAGGACATTGTCATAGGCTGATGAGATGTCGAGAAAGCATGCTAAAAGGTCCTCCTTGTTGGATAGAGCAAGTCTGATATCTGTGCTAAGTATATTTAGGCTATCCATAGTGCTTTTACCCTTACGGAACCCGAATTGCGTGTCTGCCAAAAGTCCCCTACTCTCAACATACCATTCCAATCTATTTTTAACCAGATGCTCAAGAATTTTGCCCATTGTAGCTGAGAGCGCAATCGGACGGTATGAGTTGGCCTCATCTGGGTTCTTGCCTGGCTTCAGAATTGGAATTATAATTTGGGTTCTCCAATCTTCTGGGACCTCCCCGGTATCGAATATATTATTTAGAATACTAAGAAAATAATTAAGTGACGCTGAGCTAAGTTTTGTTAGAAAACAGTATGGAATGCCATCCTCTCCCGGAGAAGAGTCTCGCAACCCGTCCAACGCTAATTTTAATTCCGAGATAGAAAATGGGTCGTCTAGGAGGTTTGAAGATGAGAGGAGAGGAGAAAAGTTCAAGCACGACATTTCTGGGGCAGTTGGCGGTGCTAATTTGTCGGCAAAGTCCAAGAGCCAGGTTGAGCTGTCGGATGAGGAACAACGGTCTGGTTGGAAGGATCCTCTGTACCGTTTCACTTTTTTCCAAAGCGTCGATGGGGGGGTTCTAGGAGACAAGCTCTCGCAGAACTCCTTCCATCCCTGTTTCTTGGACTTAGCCAGCAGGCGTTTAGTGCTAGCCGAAACCTTTTTAAAAGAAATGAAGTCCTCCATGTTGCCAGATTGGTTGAAGATCTGTTCTGCCTCATCTCTTGCCTTTACGGCTGCCGTGCAGTCGGAATTCCACCAGGGTGGAGAGGGTATTTTATCCTTCCTATCTTTTTTACGGGGAATGTATCTATCGGCTGCTTCTAGAAGTAACTCTTTGAATTTCAAATATTTTTCCCTATTATCAATTGAACTGGAGTCCCATGTATTGATTTTTGCCTCAATATGTAGTGAAAAATTTGACCAGTCAGCTGATTGAGTTTTGTATTTTAGGAGCGGTTCAGGAGCTGGGGATGGCAGAACCGAAGAAGGCTTGGAGATAATAATCGGAAAGTGATCGCTGCAGTGAGATTGTCGCAGTACCGTCCAAGATAATAACGAGGCAAGATTTGGAGAGCATGCAGTCAAGTCCAGAACAGATTGAGGATTTTGACCTGGGTAGACTCGGTGTGTGGGCATACCATTGTTGATAACACACACATTAATTTTGTCAAAGATGTCTACCAGAAATGTTGAGAACGTATCCGAGTGATACGAACCCCAAGAAATATTATGAGAATTGAAGTCACCCAGTATTATATGAGGAGGAGGGACGGAGGACAGGATTGCATCTAGTTCAGGAACGAGGTTTAGATCAGGATGAGGAATATATATGGAAATGAAGTTAATATCCATAACTTTAGCAGCTATGGCATTGATCCTGTCTGAATGGGGAGGAAGGGGAATTTGGCAGTAGGGAAAAGATTGTTTAATTAATAATGCACATCCTGCACAACCGTCAGCCCGGTCATCCCGGAGGCATGAGAAACCCGGAACCCTAAAAAGAGAACCAGGCCTCAGCCATGTCTCCGAGACAGCCGCAACAGAGACAGAATGGTCATTTATTAGTTGAATAAGATCACTTTTTTTAGGAACTATACTGCGAATGTTCCATTGTAGAAAAATGGCCTGGGAAGCCATTTGAGAAGGAAAGTCGCTCGCTAAGTGTAATAAGAAGGGGTGCAACGTCGGGCGGTAGAATCTCGATCCATTTGGCGGCTATGTTAGCAATGAACTTGATTGCAAGTTCAAGGAGGTTTTCGTTAGGAGTTACCCTATCGTGTGGGTCAGCGTAGGCGTGTCCATTGGGAAGTTGGGATGGGGGTGGACGGACTATGTTCTCATGGGCACGTCGATCAAAGCCTGGGGAAAGGGATGCTCTTGTTCGGGGTGGCATAAATACTGTTTTACGGTATGAGGATCTTTGGGGGGGGGAAGGGCCATATGAATTGTTCAAATTGGGCTGGGAATGTGGAAACGGGGATGATTCATGACTGGGTGCAAACGTGGCATTAGCCACATCAGCATATGGTCTACGGACTGCTGGCATATGAGATGCAGCTTCTGCATATGACACGTTTCTTTCTGACATAATTAACTTAATTGATTTTTGCCTGTGATGCTCTGGGCAATTTTTGTCAGTGGCATAGTGGTTCGCTGAGCAGAAGAAGCATGTCACGTGCTCAGAGGCTACATTGCACTCCTCGCCTGGGTGTTTCTGAGCACACTTGTAACAGCGGGCATCAGAACGGCATTGATTTTGTATGTGACCGAATCTCAAGCATTTTCTACATTGAATAGTTGGGAGCTGGTACACCTCTACGATTAGGGATGAATAGTACGCGAATAGCTTTGAGGGAAGATTCTGGCCCTCAAAGGTAACAACCACCGATTGGGTTGGTACCCAAGAAGGTGGACCATCCTCTCTGGTTATTTTGCGTTGTAAGCGCCGGGCTTTTAAGATCTTACCCTTACCGTCCTTCCTATCCGTGCCATTGACAAGATCCAACATTGTCCAGTCAGTTGGAACTCCACGCACCAGGCCCATTCGAGAAACGTTGTAACTGGGAATGCTTGCACATAAATCATGTTTTTCTAAAGCAGGGTTTTTCAGAACAAAGTTGGCATCATTGGCAGAATCAAACGCTACTGCGACCCTATTGCGACCTACCGATTTTATACCGTCTATCTTGATATTTTTAACATTCGCGCGGGTTAAAATCATGCCAACATAGATGGGTTTGAGGGAGACATTTGGTTTAGCCAGAGATATCTTTGAGATGTGTACTATAAATGGGCCATCATCATCCAAGCTATACACACGTGCTTCCCTGCTCAAATCGGGGTGTTTGTATAGATGAGGGTTGAATTCCTGTTCCATGTTTTCCACATTTCCTGCCTGGTCAAGAATAACTCTATTATCTGTTGTCACTGATGTTGTATCCTCTGGTAGGTTAGAATTTTCTTTTGTTACTTTTTTGAAAGATGGCTCTAAAGAGTTTGAGACCGGTGATAGTTCCAACTTTGTTAGATTTCTTTTTTTTTTCGAAATATTTCCTCCTACAGTCGTCCAAGAATCAGAGCTATCATCGGCCTCGTCTGGGGGCTTTTCTTTTTCATTTCCATCCATTGTTTTGGCCTACAGGCCAACTAGGCCTGATTCAATACCTGATTTACTGTATAATCCTAATTATATATAAATAAACCACCACCAAGTTAATAAAAGGGAGTGATTTTATTATTTCTACGGGAATATAACCTAAAAATGAACAGACTCACTCGGTGCTTCTGTCAAAAGTCAAGTGACAAGTTCAAACAATACTTATCGGCTTGCTAAGTTAGGAGACGTTTAGGAGGGTTAGACTTCAGTACAATCGACAACACAGCTGTGGATACAGACAAAGTGCCAGAAATATGTATACACACCTTTATGTCCAGGCAATAAAGTTCTGTTTACATATTTTTGGCACTTTGCCTGTGTTCACAGGTGTGTTGTCGATAGTACGACACTTTTAGTGACAGGCGCGCGAGCAGGCTTAGTACATGATTGGGACAATAGTACACAGTATATCACTTGTATTATCAACTCTATTGCGTAGGAATAAAGCCGAGAATTTGTAAACAATACTATAGTATTTTTTTTACAGTTAAGACAATGATGCCCAATCTACTCATATACTTGATCTTAGTCTTATAATCCAATATCGCGCCGTGACGCGTCAGTCGGTGTTTGCATTGGACTCGGCGTGGATGCGTTTTACAGATAATGTCTGGCTTTATGCCAAATTATATATTGTATTATGCAATAAATCAAATACTTTGGCTTACTTTTTCAATTTTTTTCTAAGTGTATATGAACTAGGGCTCGCGGTCGTGTCCGGGTTTCGTGTCAACGTTTCTCATACCCGTGTTCGTGTTACACGTACACGGGTTTCTGACCCGATTTACACGGGTAATTAAAGTCCGTGAAAATAATACCCGTCTGCACGGGTACACGGGTACACGGGTATTATTTACACGGACTTTAATTACCCGCGGGTTCGGGGACGTCCTTGACGAGAAGCCGTGTATGCATAGAAAGTCTGCTTTTAGTCGGGGGAAGAAAAGTTTTTGGTCACATTAAATCCTACAGTTTCGGAAGCTTTTTCTAATGAATATTTAGGGTATACAGATTCATACCATGCAATAATCCCCAGTGCCGCGCGAGAGCTTCTCATCCAGTCGAGGACTTGAAGGTCAATTATTGGAACAGCACGTTCAATAATTTCTACCCTCGAGATTATGCTTTAATTCTATTGTTTCAGATGATTTATAATTAAGGAAAAAAAAATCCCCAGTTTTTTCGTAAAGCTTATAAAAAAAAATTATACCTTAATTTTTTTTTCCTTATTTGATAAAAAATATAACTTACAAAATCTTGCGCAATTCGAAAATTTGGTCATTGGACCAAAATAAAGATATAAACGTCTTAGTAACTTTTCTCCGCGGTGACACAGTTGCATCTATTTTTTTTTCACTGTTATTATTTTATTTTGCTTATAAGACGTTTCAATGAAAACGTACAGCCACGATGATCTATTTCTTAGATAATATGTTTATTAACACGCAAAATAAAAATAAAGTATTTGAAATATATTAAGTGCTTTACGAGCAATCGACATTAACAGCTATAATCTTAAAACGAATATTTTTTTAAATCCCGCCTTCCCGCGCATGTGCCTACGATACGTGTGCGGCGATGCCGTGCGCTGTGCGTGAAAGAGAGAGGTATAGTTATATATACAGGGTGTGGCCAATAATAGGAGCTTTAAATTTAAGCGATGAATCTTTGGACTATACGCAATTACCTAGACCTTATCATAATGCTTCAAAGTTAACCAACTCTGAGATATAGCACTTCAAAGTTGCAATACATAATCAATGTATTTAACCATCGTTAAATTGTCGTTAACGATCGTTAGATGTCTTGGTACTGAATCTACTCAATCGAAACTAGTTCTTAAGCCCAGGTATAAAGAACAACTAATCGCGTGAGAACACGTTTATTTTGACAAGTTTGTTTTAAAATTCTCCAAAAAGATGCCCTAGCAACAAAGAGGTTTTTACTTTATCATCGGAAGTTTACAATGACACCTCGAAAAAGACAGCGAACCTAGCACATCTTGGGTTTGATTGCCGCTCGCGAAATTGTCGCGGCTACTCGTCTCGTTTTGATTGTATTGATTAAAAAAGCCGCGAGAAGGCCGTGAGTGACTATCAAACACAAGATGTGCTAGACCCACCAACGACAGTTTTGTACTGTAGAGGGGTGCCTGTCGTGTCGAATAACGTCGATTGTCCTAAAATTTTTTGGCCGAGAATGTTTGGCATAATGTTACATGGCATACTACTTGTTTAGCCTACTTAATTTTGCGCATACACGTTTAAAATACCTACACCATATTTATTCTAATACTCATTACTCGAACGTCAAATTACCTAAAGCATAAATAATAATCCTAATGTTCATTGTAATAAATATTGTTTTCCCTACTACTCGAACTGTCAATTTTCACTGCGCCTACTTTTACCATGTCCGACATTTCATTCAAAAAGGCATTTTAATAACAACATGCAAAACATTTGAACAACAGGGTGAATGGTTAAAAAAATATTCAAGTAATAAACTAGGGTAAAACCGACGTGGATTGGTTAGATTTCGAAGCTAGGGCGGAGTGAATGGCGTAGTCTTTAAATACTTAAGTATTTTTAATCAATTGTTTACACATCCTCATACTTACAAAACCAAAAAAAGGGGGGACGGGGGCGAAGCCTCCACCAGGGGGGCTCAGCCCCGCATTAAAAAAGAAATAATCTGAACCTTCCCCTACCTTAACCTGGATAGGTTCGTTAGGTACCTTTTATCCCTTAGAGCGGAAATAGAAGCCCCGCGCAGCGGGGCTTCGTCGACCGGTTCCCAGGTCAAAATTGCTCACTTAAATTCTTTGGACAACAGGGCTAATTATTCAGTAATAATTAAGTATAAGGAATCAAAAAAAAATTTTAAAATTAGTTAAAGGTAGGTAATCACTTTTAGTACATTAAATAGTAGGAACATCACCATTATGAACAATAATTTTTCGATACATATACATTAGACACAGAGATCATTAGGACAAACAATTTTTAGGAACAACCAAGTTAGGATTAACAATTTCGTCATAACAAAAATATGCGCAACAATGTTTATGCCATACATTTTTCGGCGTAAAGTTGTTATGCGACAAATTTTTCGAAATAAAAACATTGTGCCACCCGATATAGACCCACTGTAGAGGTTTTGATTTTTATTTGAATTCCAACAAATATGTTATACCTACTAGATTGTGCACCAAAAAATATAATTTTGCAAAAACGAGACTTATTTCAACACTAGGTCCTAGAGTAGATATTTCTTTATAAGCTAGGAACGGTCCTGGCGAGAAGTATGCTGCTGCTAGGGTGTCCTTGTCTAACGTCTTGTCGGATACCTAAAACAATCTTTTAGACTAGAAGAAATGGTAGAAAACTTTTTAATCATTACAATCGAAAAGAGGTGGGTATCTGCCAGTTGCTGTCTAACACAAGATTTGCTAAGCCGCACATGGCATATTTATAGCAGTCCCTTTGCTTTACCTAAGACAGGACAGTTATAAGGTAACCATAAAAACATCAGTTTCCGGTAAAACCGTGATCGGTCATTGGTTAATCAAGCTTTGTTACTAAGTAGCCATAGCGACGTCAGCATCCGTGTAACTCGCGGGATCGGTCATTGGCCACCCGAGTTTTGTTATAATGTAACCATAGCAACGTCCGCATCGTTGTTGAACATAGTTCGGCAAAAGTCGTTGATAACGAATCAAGCTTTGTTGTAATGTAACCACAGCAACATCAGCATTGGCTAACTGAGTTTTGTTATTATTTAACCATAGTAACGTCTACGTCATTGGTGATCAGATTTCGGCAAAAGTCGTTAAGGCCATATTCTTTGACCTCCCAACGCTAGTTTTAAGCGTCATCCAACCTCCGCTAATACCCGTGACAGTCGCCGTCAATGATGATGTGATACTGTAATACTCATAGTGAAAATATTTACAGTACTACAACTATGTGACTAGTGTGAATCGAAACGACATAGTGTAACATAGTAATAATATAAGTGATTAATTTATAATCTGGCAAGCTCTAGCAAGCCATGTGTAAAGTAGACGGTAAATTTAGAAAATACACGGATGCGAGACTATCCCATTAATATTTAATACGAAACTCGTTAGAGATCCGCAGTCCTATAATGCGTATCAGGCGTACAATTTCATAAAAAATGATGCAAACATGCTGATTTTCAAAATTTTTGAAATAAGGACTGTCTACAAAAAAAGTATATAATTATACACGATCATTTGAATGTTAGTCCTATGTTTAGTATGTTTTGATCACAGCACGTACATGTTTTTGTCACGTATTTCCAAAAAGGGTAAATAATAACAATATTCTCGTAAATTCGACATTCAATTGTGTATTTTAAAACATTAGTAAAAGAACGACATTATGTACTCAACTCACTTATTTCAAATGACACTTTTGTTTAATTAAAGAGGTTGATAAATAATAAGTGGCAATTTTAGTAAAAATATTTTTTGAAAACATTCTATAGGTGATTTAACGTCATCCACATTATTAGTACGATCACTGTACATGGTCAAGTTTATCTGTGTTATACAGGGTTACCTTTTCACCGTTACAATAAATATGTACCATATCATTGGTATACGAGCCCCAATGCAAATGAGTTCGTCTAGTCACGATTGTCCATACGAAAAATATTTCAAAAACTAGTATTTAAACCCAGCTTGATTTTGAAGGTTATAGGGCAATAATACACTCAAAGTCATTAAAACAAGTTTAATCTTACGTTGTAAAAAGTGTACTATTATTATTTATTTTTAGATAATTAATGTATTAAAATAACATTTCGCAAGCAAAAAAATACGTCTAGCTTATATTTATGGCAAAATAGGTCGTCTATTTCAAATAACACCTGTTTTTCTCAGTTTTGTAAAATAAAATAATATTTTAAATTGAAGATGGAATATTCCATGTCATCTAAAATGACAGACAGCTATATAAAAAGGCAAATCCAGAATAAATTTTCATTAATCCAAATTGTTTCTCTATCGCAATGGCACGAGGTAAGCCAGTGACTGACGAAGTGCGGAAAATTATTATTTTCAGTAACAACAAAGGCAAATCTACGTACCTACCAAATAGCGAAGGACCTTTTTATGCCAAGATCTACAATTCAAACTATCATCGAGCATCACCGAAGACATGCCACGATCGACACCTGCAAGAGAGTGATGAAGAGGATGGGCTACGGTTTTTACACTGCAAAGGAGAAACCGTCACTTACACAAAGGCAGAAAACTAACAGGTTGAAATTCGCTCAAATATACAGGAATTGGACTGTAGATCAGTGGCGAAAAATAATATGAAGTGACAAGTCTAAATTTGAAGTCACAGTTGGCGATGAACGAAGTAAAGTCATTCGAGAAAAAGGAGAAGCATTTCAAAAAGACTGCCTTAAGCGGAAGGTGAAGTTTCCAGGCTCTTTGATGATTTGGGGCTGCATGTCCGCACAGGGTGTGGGCTGTCTTCAATTTATAGATGGAACTGTCAATGCTGAAAAAAACAAAAGCATCTTGCAAGAGAGTTTGCTGCCGTCTATACGAAAGTTAAAGTATAAAAATGCGTATACTTTTCAACAAGACGGTGCCGCATGCCATACCGCTAAGGCAACGATGGCGTGGCTGAAGGCTAAGAAAATTCCTACCATGTCGTGGCCGTCCAGCAGCCCGGACTTATCTCCAATAGAAACATTATGGTGGAAAATGAAGAAAAAGTTGCGAAAAGACCCTTCTCGATCAAAAGCTGATCTTAAGGAGAAACTGACATGTGTTTAGATAAAAGATAAAAAGATAAAAATGAGTTTATTGCACAAATACACAAAGAGTTACGTATACAAAATGTTGCTATACATAAGTAAGTGCTTAGGGAGTGAGAAGCTGAAGTGCCAGGAGTCCCCGCACTAGGCTAGGCCTGTATCGCGGGAGACCAGGAAAGCATTTTATGTCAAGAAGAAGACAATATGAAAAAAAAAACATAAGGATAACTTAAAATTACAAATACAGATTACTAACTTTTACATCTAATGCAAGAATTAATAAAAAAAAAAATAACAATAATAACGTGTTCCTTACACGATTCTTTGAAGTAATGTCTCAGTTTCAGGGTAATTTAGTGATAATAACCACTTATAGAATAACCTTTTGGCCACCGGAACGGTGCTACGCAATATTTCACTCTGATGATTGACGGCAGTATTGTAGATCTTGAAGCGAACGGCCACTCCAAACCGTTTACCAAACATAGTGTTAACCCACGGAATGGGCAACTTAAAAACGCGTTTAGAGGTAAGTTCTGAGTAGTTACTCATTTTCATAACGTCTATGTGAGTGGCGACGCAAATCTTATGAATGTAGAGCTGACGGACTGTGAGCACTTTGACCTCAGAGTAAAGGGTACTAGTCGGAAATCTGAACGGCTTTTTGAGCATAACTTTTAAGACCGAACGCTGAGCTCTTTCTGCAGTTAAAATTGTAGTCTTCGCAGCGGTACCCCACGCTGATATGGAGTAAGTAATTAAAGGCTGGCACAGAGATATGTATATGTTTTTTAAAAGAGTAAGGTCTGCAGAATGACGTAATTTTTTGAATATATGAATCGATTTTCTTATTCTTTTCGAGAGGCAAGTGACGTGGGCTTTAAAGTTAAGGTTCTGGTCTATGAGTAAACCAAGGTATTTAATAGTTTCAGTGCGGCATATAGATTCACAAGAACATGGCGAGGAACTGGAGTCGTTGCAGGTATGAATCTTGATAGATTGTGAAGGATTCGTTAGACTAGAAGCAATAGATTTATGAAAACAAATGAAGTGGTTTGGAACGGAATATCCGCTGAAGAGTGCAGAAAAGAAAAGAAAAGAAAAGAAAAGAAAATATTTATTAGTAACGTTCGTTACAGGTCATCAGTTAATACATACCGATTATTAATACATGTCAATGTCAATATATTACATATTATTCTACTAGAATAACTATTACATTTTGTAAATATTTAAAATTCCATACATTAATTTATACATTTTATAGGTACTTATAACGGTATATTGTAACACATTATTATGTATTATATAACAATTCATTTAGATCATAGAATTGCGCCTGCAGTAGCCATTGTTTAAGTTTCCCTTTAAATACACGAGCGGAAGGTGCACCCCTGATACTGTCCGGCAGCTTGCTGTATATGAGAGGGCCGTGGACGTAGACGGACCGTTTCGATTTCGCGAGTTTGTGCGGCACTGGGGCAAAATGGCCCGCGTTTTTATTACTACGCAGATTATAGTTTGTGTTAGTTGATTTTGTTTTAAAGTCTTGGCAATTATTATAGGTAAATATCGCTACTTGTTGGATTAACAAAGAGGGTAATGTTAGTATGCGCAATAGTCGAAAGTACTCGCGTGCAGGTGTATCATTAGGGACACCTGCTATCGTCCGGACTGCTCGCTTTTGGAGTACAAATACCCTGTGCCATTCTGCTGACGCAGCCCAAAGTTCGGTACCGTATGTGATATACGCGTGCACTGTGGCGAAGTAGCAGCTCCTGACGACATCCCTGGTCGCAGTACTTGCGAGGCGCTTTAGCGCGTAGCAGGCGCTACCGAGAGGCGCTGCAGAGAGCTGGTAAATAAAATGCCGCTTAGGATTAAGGACATGTGTTTGGAACGGAATATCCGCTGAAGAGTGCAGAGAGCTGGTAAATACAATGCCGCTCAGGATTAAGGCAGTCCACGATGCAAAAGGTGACGCCACAAAGTGGTAGACGTTTTATTCTGCGTTGGAAACACTAAAGACGAACTTTTGTGCGTGAATTAATTTTTTTTCCATGTTTTTATTTATTACTAAGGACGGTTATTGTTTCTTTTCAGTTACTAAATAAAATACCATTTACAACTTATTTTGTTTTTACATAACTTTCAGTTACTCTATACACCCGAGTCATACTGAATTTTTAGATTGAAGTTAGGTTAGTACATTTTTTTCTTACTAGACGAGCTCATTTGTATTGGGGTTCGTAGATGATAGATCACATTTATCAAATAAAATTTTCATTTTTTTTATTAATTTACCCTTTATGCAAATGTAACGCCATTCCCTGTAGCAACTTTGACTTACTTGACTTAATGTCCTATGTCCCCTAGATGGGGCAGAGGGCGTCCACAGTGCGTCGCCATCCCGAACGGTCTTGAGCTTCGCGCTTTACTTCGCTCCAGGTCATCCCTATCGCCTTCGCTTCTGTAGTGATCGTCCGCCGCCAGGTCTGCTTGGGGCGGCCACGTTTTCGCTTTCCTTGGGGATTCCAATCTAGGGCTTGCCTCGTTATATGGTCGGGGTCCCTTGGGAGCGTATGGCCAATCCAGTTCCATTTGCGGCGTTTGATCTACTGGTCGATCGGAGTCTCACCACAGCGTTCCCATAGATCTGTGTTGGAGATTTTCTCGGGCCAGAACACGCCGAGAATGCGGCGAAGACAGCGGTTGATAAAGACCTGTAGCCGGTACGAGATGTCTTATTAGTGACCTTCCACGTCTCACATCCGTACAGCAACACGGATTTCACGTTGGACCGGAATACCTTGAGCTTAACTCTCCGAGTCAGTTTCCGCGATTGTCATACAAGACGGAGCTGTGCGAAGGTTGCTCTTCCTTTGGCGATCCTTGAAGCGATGTCCTCTTCGGTCCCTCCAGTTTCCGACACTACACTACCGAGGTACGTAAATTTGTGGACTGTCTCCACGCCATCTGTGCCAATGAGCAACGGTACCGAGCTGGTTGCTCCGCACCTCATGTCTTGGGTCTTCCTGGTATTGATTTTAAGTCCCGTCTCCAAGGCCTCTCGCCGTAGGTCGTACATTTTGGCTTGCATGTCGGCACGTGTGTGGCTCAATAGGCATAGGTCATCGGCATAGTCTAAGTCTTCCAGCACGTTGGACAGCCCCCACTCTATGCCGCGGCGCTTACTGTTGGTCTTGACCATGATGCCATCGAGAACGACAAGGAAGAGGAGAGGGGAAAGAAGACTCCCCTGGCGTACACCCGCATGAACAGGTATGTCCTCCGAGATGAGACCGTCGTGAGTTACTCTACAGGAGTAGTTCCTGTAGATGGCCTTAATCATGTTTGTAATCTTTTCGGGGACTCCAATTTCACGTAGCCGATCCCAGATACAGTTCCATCTCAAAGTGTCGAAGGCTTTTTCGAAATCCACAAAGGTTAGGTACATTTCCCTCTGCCATTCTGATGCCTGTTCGAGGATTATGCGCAAGGTGTTAATCTGGTCCGTACACGATCGATTGGGCCGGAAACCAGCCTGTTCTTTGCGGAGAAGAAGTTCTACGGCCCGCAAAAGTCTGTCCAGGATTATCCTGCAGAGCACCTTAGAAGGAATCGAGAGCAAAGTGATACCTCTCCAATTGTCACATTGACTAAGGTCTCCCTTCTTGGGTACAGTGATCAGAAGGCCATTGCTCCAGTCACCAGGCAACTCTTCGGCTGACCAGATGTTCTTCAGGAGAGGCGTCAGCGCGTTTGAAGCGGAAGGGATGTCGGCATTCAGCATTTCCGCTGTGATAAGGTCTACTCCTGGGGCTTTTCCATTCTTCAGCGATCGGATGGCCTTTACTACCTCGTCAGCTGTAGGGGGAGACACGTTTATGTCCAGGTTTTGTGCAGGCAAGCTGGCAGCACTTGCAAGCGTAACGGGGTCGTTCGGGACTTGGAAGATCTCCTCAAAGTGCTCCCGCCAGCGTTGAAGCTGTCCCTCCGATGTCACAATAAACTGACCTGTTTTGTCCTTCAAAGGCTTCTTCTTCCTCTGGTTCCTATTACCGGCCAAGTTCTTCGTCGCCTTGTACATCTCCCTGAGATTACCGGAGCTGGCGGCGCGTTGGGCGCAGTCTGCAACCTCTTCAGCCCATACTCGACGGTCATGACGGGTACTTCTGTAGATTTTTCTACGGACTTGTCTGTATTGGCGCCTCAGATCTGTAGCAACTTTAGTCATTCGTATATTTTTCCATTAAATTTTTTTATGAAAAGCTTATTTTTTAGTACAGATGGTGCATTTTCGCTAGTGCCAGAAGTGGTTCATTTTACGTCAGGTCGAAATCTTCGGAGGGCCATATGTACTGAAAAACGTACGATACACGTGCGGAAACGAAATTCGTAACTCGTGTCGATTTAAAGCACTCCCTTCGGTCGTGCTTTAATTTATCTCCACTCCTTTAAAACTTTTTTTTTCGCACTCGAATCGAAATTTACTATTCTCGGTATGTTTTGTATCAATTCGCATTATTTTCCATAATCTTTTTTAATTGATAGTATATTATTAGTAGTATTTAATTGATACTCATGTCTGCCTGCGACCACGGGTGTAACGTCATGCCCGAAACGTCAGGATATAGGACCCGTTTATATTTAAAATATGAGTGATAATCGTGAAAGTATAAATCAATATAGTGTGACTGCTTGCAAAACATTTCATAAAATAATTGGGATTCCAAAATAAATTGTGTTTTAAAAAAATTATTGGATGATAACGAACTATTATGAACATAAAATCCTATTTTTAATAGATACGAGTAGGTACCATTCTTATTTATTTCACTATTTTCGTCATGTCAAAATGTGTCGTGATCTCAGTAGTCATCCTACTGTTTTTATCTATACTGTGTAATATGTTTGTTATTGTTTTGGTTTAATATATTGAATAACATAATTCTATTAATTTAGTCACTCACCACTTATGTTTATTCAGTCTCCGAAGCCCCAGTGACGATAACTTTTTTTTATGTGTTATCACACCAATCTTAAAGATAGTTTGGTTGACGACAGCGGTGCGCAAAATTGACGTACGTCCTCCCTCCGACAGGTCCCAATTGGGACTGAAAGATGACCGCAAGTACGATCCGGGAGCACAATTTCACATATTTTGTATGATGAAATATAATTCTTACAATATTAATTATTTCATCTCGAATACCTTTGACACAGACTTTGACGTTTCTTCTGATATATTTTTTTCTTGGTAAAATTATGTTGTTCCGTGGCAAAATGAGTTTTCATGCAGAGATTAGACCTATGTTTGGGGTCGTTTTCTATAGGGCTAAGTTTATTTAAGTACCTAATACTAATCAATGCGTGATAGATCAAGTTCTTAAATGTAACATAATATGTAAGTTTTACATCATAAGGAAGTAGTATTATTAAGAAAACTGAAAAAAACAAACGGGAATTCTACGCTTACCTCGCCTTAATAACGAATCGATCCCGATCAGTACTGCGTACCGACTAATTTACGAACTGTAGCAAGTGACTCAACAATCCCGGTTCGCGACTGTACCTTCTGTTTGACAATGACAACATCACTCGGCCTGTCCTTTTCTTTTTAGGGTTCCGTAGCCAAAATGGCAAAAACGGAACCCTTATAGATTCGTCATGTCCGTCTGTCCGTCTGTCACAGCCGATTTACTCGGAAACTATAAATGCTACAGTAACGAAATTTGGTAAGGATATGTGTTGTATGAACCGCTACAGGATTATAATACTAAATTGTAAAAAAAGCCATTGGGGTGGGGGCCCTCCATACATGTAACTGAGGTATAGAATTTTTTTTTTGTTGTATATAAGCGTGTGGGGTATTAATAGAAAGGTCTTTAAAAATGATATGAAGTTTTATAAATCTCATTTTTATTTAAGCAAATCGTTTTCGAGATATCAGCTCTCAAAGTCTCAAAATGTGTCCCCCCCCCCCTCTATTTTTTAAACTACGCGATATAAAATTCTAAAAAAAAATATATGTTATGCACATTAATAAACTCTATCAACGATTTTTGGTTTGATTAAATTATCTCCTATAGTTTTTGAGGTAGGTTGATTTAACTGTATTTTTTTAATAATAAATTGATAATGGTCGGAACCCTTCGCGCGCGAGTCCGACTCGCACTTAGCCGGTTTTTTTTCGTCTATTTTTAATCAATATAGTCCAATAGGGACGGGTAGCCACGAAAAAGCCGAGTGTTTCAGTCACACACAAGATATGCTAAGCCCCCGGATACTTACACAATCGTTTTATAAGCCATTTGTCCCGTGTTTTGTTTGGCCATGGTCATTTCAATAGAAAGGTACACAATTCTGACAGGAGTCATCTCACGAAGACCGTTTTTGTTTTACTCTTTAGTGCACAATTTAGTAGTGGTATCTTTGCATTCGAAGCCATAGACCATGCAGTTGTAAATGCGAACTTTTTTATGTGAAGTCACTTTCTCTACTATTACAACATAATGACAATTTACGTCAAGTTGTTATATCAAAACATTACCAAAAATAATAAAATAAATTATAAAATTGCGAATTGCGATGCACACAAAGCACATAATTAATAAGAAAAGTAAGCCAATCATTGTGTAAACGACTTGTCAACGAATATTATCTGAGTTGATAATAGAACCAAGCACTATTGTTGTCATCTCAAAGCAACGTATACCAAATGCAGTTCTGACTGTGACCTGTGGGTTTTCACTTCCAACCTGATTAACAGTGAAATTCTTACTTAGTTTCGACAAGATCCTGTTCTCAGTACGTGTTATGTTGTGTCAGAGTGGAGTCAAATAAAGAAGCAGATCGTATCGTCGACATCATCGTAGTCGTGCCTATGTCTACAAATTCAATTAATTTAAATGCAAGTTGAGTGGTTAAGAGTTCACCCGGTGAGATATGTGATTAGTGCACTATTTTTGTTGTAACCGTTTACTTAATAAATTGTTTTGAAGTCACTTTATGGCGTTTTACTAATTTAGTTATTTCGTCAGTTCACACCTGATAATTGAGATTGTGATCTGTTACGTAATGTTGAAAAAAGTGACAAAGTAATCAATAAGTAGATAGGTATGTTTCATAAGCAATACTGATTCATTTAGATTCAATAATACGCGAAACG
>JALPQI010011278.1:0-37846 GCA_025490895.1 Thaumatotibia leucotreta | reverse complement strand
TGACACATATCGTGGAACACATTCGCAGATATATTTTTACGTTAATACTAATAAATATCAATAATTGTAACTAAAAATGTATGTGAACTCGAGGTTTTAAGTTGGTAATAAAACCAGGATTGCGTTCTAAATGTGCGTGATTACGGAATAATGCAAGATTTGAGGTTTTTTTTGGAGGGTGGGGAGAGGATTTTTTTTATTCTGAATGGTATAGCTAATTAGTCATCAAAACAGGATAAATGGAATTAAGTCTTTGACTGAATACTCCGACGCCAAGTTCTAAAAGAACTGTTAACAACCGAAGTTTGTAATTAGGCCGTCAGAAGGAATGGAGGCGTAAAACTTAACTGGCGAATCATTCGAACTAGTTGGAATGAAACCAAAAAGAGCTCAGACTAAAGGGAGGTTCGAAGCACAGTACCTAGCAATGTAAAAGTTGTAGAACATTCTCAAAATTGCAGGAATATACTCGGAAATTTCCGAGAATTTTCATGAGAATTTATAAGAGTTAGTTCTCATTGAGAATGTTTCCATGAGAACTCATAAAAAGATATTTTAAAGACAAAAGGGTCTTAATCGCGTAATCTTACGTATAATTATATCCTGACCACGGGTGCAACGTCATGCCCGAAACGTCAAGGACGAAAATATGAGTGATAATCGTGAAAGTTTAAATCTTATAAAAAAGTGTTATGAGGAATATTGTATTTCACAATTCAGTAAACAAGGCATAAAATATACCTTAAAAGGCATACAACGGTTTTGGCATAATTAGATTTTTGTAAAATTCAAATTGCCGAGAACATTCTCTATAAAAGTTTCGCAACTTATGAAACTTCTCCTCGTTACATTGCTAGGGCGATCTACTAATGCGATTCAATTTAGGGCCTAATCTGAATTGCCGTGTGTCAATTCCATAGAAGCTGTCAAAACCTGACACGCAGAACCAAAACTGAATCGAATTAGAGATCATGGTAGCCCTCTAGACTAAAAGGAGGGTTGAAGCTCTGCTGATAGCACCTCTTTTAGGTACAGAAGAATCACTCTTTGTTTGTTTTTTGATAATTTTGTAGTCAGTTTAAGATGGTAACCGGAGCATTAGTACCATAATAAGCCTTAGGAGGGTCAATTGCACTATAGTGCTTGCCCGCTGTAATCCAGACACACTTGTCATTTCAGTACAACTAATACATTGGATGTTAAATTGTCCTTTGATATTTATTTTTATTTACTTAAAGTTTGTTGGCCGAAGATATCCCATACGTGTTAAATAGAGGAAAATTTTATGTATATAAGTGGAAATTAAATGTGAACGATCATCATCATCTTCAATTGGAAGAAAGCCACTGCTGCTGAATATAGCCCTCCCCCAAAGATTGGCAAAATGTCCGGTCCTGCGATTCCTACGCCACCCACGTCCAGCAGACTTCTGCGTTCTTCACCAGGTCATCAGTCCAGTTCACCTGATATAATATTCGAAACCAATAGCTTAATACTATTTCTTGCACTCTTATCTGGTGCTAAGGGTAACAGAGACATCATTATTTTATATCCTCAGTGGCTAGATAGTTTTAGAGCCAATTATTATAAAATACAGCTGCGTCCAACATGTTTAATTAGAGGCAACACTGTGTGCCAAACATGAGACGACTTGTACAATCGCCATCAGATATGTGGTAGTGGCCAGGGTGCTCACAAATATCTTAACACGCCTCTATTATTATGGTGTTAGAGTGCATGTTCCGATATTTTTGAGCACCGTGGCAGATATATCGGTCTGATAGCGACCGTATCATGCATCGTGGCTGCCAGGAACTGATCCTTCTGATATACGGCTGTGCACTTGGATTGAAACTACAATTTATGGTACAAAAGTAAGATGTCTGGCGTTATTATAAGCCTTGTGTATATATGGCTTTAAATGGAGGAATTACACTGCGTCGTGCACCGCATGCAAATTATGTCGGCCTTGCAAGCTCATACTTTGATCCGGCGACCGCATTTAGGCGAACGACGAAGTAATTACAGCTTAAAAATATCGACCAAAAAATGTTTGTCTTTTTAATTGAACCATATTAATAAATGTCAAATTTGCAGGATATTAAAAGCCTTCCCGCGCCAGCCTACGAGTATAACGAAAGCCAAAAATAGCTATTAAAACTTGGAACCAAGCTAGAGTCGTTAGAGCGCTATACCTACTTTTACTAGAGCAGGACTAATTTATACACACGGCTGTCCTCATTATCTAGCTAGGATATATTACTATTTTTGTAGACTAAATTATATAACTTTATTACAATGTTTATTCAAGGTATACAATTGATTAGCATTATTCAAAAAAATATGTAGATTCTGACTAAATTGTAGAAGATTTTGAGCTAATATCTTCAGTTACATTATTTTTAAACAAGAATACATTGCTTGAAGGCTATGGGTGCTCATTCGATATATCAACGCACAGTCTAAACCGCTGGTCATAGAGACTCCAAATTTGGCTCGAAGGTTCCTTTTATGGTGTAAGGGAGCTACGTAAGGATTTTTCAAAATGTACCTACCTCCCTATGGGTTGATATAAAATGTGGGTCAAAAGTTTGTATGCCGAGAAAGCTTTTAACAAGTGGTACCCAAAGATTTTCGCCGTCGAAAGTCTCAAAATCAGGCCTACAACGTAGAGGAAATTATAGTTTTAGACATTTACTGAAGGATAAAGTTTAGAAATGCATTTTTATTTAGCTTTTGAGTAAACTGTATATTTTCCTAGTTTTTCCCCACGATGTCGTGGATGTGTACGAAAGCGTTCTCGTGACAGACATGTGGATAGATAGGAAAAATATGTGTTTTATTAGCTAAAAGCGGTAGTAGTAGTTTTTGTATTTTTTTTATCTTTAACGGGTACTTTATATTTTGATTTCCAAACGCGACGACAGTGTGTCTCACAAAGGATGCAAGGAAGCGCCAACGTGACGTGCTTTGTTTAACAATATTAGGTGTTTCTTTTAAAGTGTACTTAGTTCACTGAGTTCTAACAAACTTTCCCCTGGGACGTTACAGAATGTCTGAAAGAAGCGAAAACAACTATATTTAAAACTAGATGGAGCAACAGGCAATTAGTTGCTGTGAAACAAGTAAATCTTCGCTTCGCACAGTTTGGGAATGCGGTAAACAATGTTGTTTTTAATTAACTTGTCTTTACACCTTTTATCTCTTTATAAAATCTGATAGGAATGTAAAGGTTTGTGTAATATATGTGCACGCGCCTTACTCCCAGATGCCCTCACTTATCGCTTAGAGTCTAAATATTTAAAACTACATTGATATTATGTGCCTATTCTTGCGAATAAATCGCTTACTTATAGTGCGAATAAAACGCTTCTTATCTAAGAAGAACAAATCGCTACGATATACTTACATATGTATTTAGATACGTAACTATCTGTATCATGGAATAGTAGAATTAACAATCTAGTCTAATCAGGGTCGAAAGAGACTCATCGCAACCGAGATATTTCAGGCGCTTGAACGTAGTGAGGGCGCCAATAATTTGAGCGTCAAAGGGTCACTTTTATCAGAGTTAAACACTACGTTTGATTTCGATTTTGAGGAAAGTAAAATAATCGATTAAATTTCTATGAAAATAACTTTCGACCAAAATTGAACTGGAGACCAGGAGAGATGAAAAACTTTTCCTTACGTTATTAAGTAAATCCACGAAACACGCTGAAAATTCAAAGATCTTCTTTTCTTCTTTCTTGATTCTTGATTTCTGATTCTTTCCTTATTCTTGAAATGTAAAGAATGAAATTATTATAAATGCACCCTCCACGAATCACTATCAACATGTTGCATCTCCTGTCGCACTTGAACATTTATACGTAATATACAGGGTGAAAAATGAGTCGTGAACAGCAATACGTTTTTCTAACTCTATAATATAAACAACTTACAATTGAATGTCCCACAAATTACTTAGAAATAGTCATATTTTTTTATTTATTTTTTATGGCATTTTCTAATTCTTAAGATCTTTTTCAAAAATGATAACGGCTATTTAAGATATTACAATAAATTCATTTAATTTTACACGAAATTACAAAATTGCTGTCATAATTACTTCAATTTAAATTTAAATTATTCCATTAATTTGTCCTAAGACTCCATTTGGATATCCTAAAGCCAAAAAATGTAAAAATATAAACTCAAAAAAATACAAAAAATAAATATATTTTATATTTTTAAATGACTTATGGGGCATTTAATTGTTAGTTGTTTATAGAGTTAGAAACACGTATTAGGGCATTTCTCCGAGCGTTTCAACCGCCGTGACTTCGGTGGCAGCCTTATCACACGAATCCTGTGAGAGCTACAAGAACTTTTTGGATATATTGGACATAGTTGACAACTACCAATATATCCAAAAAATGTATGAGATACCCGCGTAAATCCGGTAATAAGGTTGCCACCGAAGTCGCGGCGGTTGAAACGCTTGGAGAAATGCCCATTACTGTTCACGACTCATGTTTCACCCTGTAGACAGGGAGGCAACCCGACCATTGTTGTTCGCATTAGCGGTTCACTCCTGATAAACGGAAACCCTATTTTCAAATAAACTTATTAAACTGCTCCACAAATTGTAGCCTTGAGATAAATAATCTAATCCAAACTAAACTTGCAGTAAACTGCTTACCCATGAAATCTAACACGTTCAAGACTAATTAGTTAGCTAAGCTTTTAGCTAGTAATTGCTAAGATTAGTGAATGCACGCTAAACAATTCATAAGGAGCACAAATATACTCAAGTAATAACGAATGTTGAAACAGTTTAGTTTGCTTCGCGGAGTTCTGCAAAGTTATGCGAAGTGATACATACACAATAGTAGACAGTAGTACGACTTGATAACAGTGGTGTCTAAATTGTGGCGTGAAAGAATTTCGTATTATTTCATATCACATTTTTTTTCATTACTTATGTCCTTTTTATTTCCTGTTAACAACCTTATGATGTGGCCACGACATTGGTCTAAGGCGACCGGCTTAGCGAAAAACTACGTGCGAGAGGGAGTTCCCATATCGGCATTGTCGACCAATGTCGTGGCCGGACCTTGGGGGGCTATGAGTAAAGCGGTTAGGTCTCATTTTGCATTCTTTATAGTACCTACATTTTCTAATCATAAATTAAACAAATGACTCACCGTTTTCCGAGATTCGTAACATCATATATATTTATGGCTCATTTCTAAACTGTCAAATTTTCATTCTTAGTAATAGGCAACTGTAGTTGAACTTCTGAGCTTAAACATTATCTGTGTAAGAGGTGCAGAGTTTACAAGATTTACTGGCTCATATGAGTCAAAAGCGACACGTATTTCATGCCTGCGCCATCTCTTGGGTAACGTCGGAACCGCTTCCTTAAAATGCTTACTACTTTAATGGGTGGTATTTCATATTCAATTAAGTAGTCTTTTCATAACGGCTTATTTCCACTTTGTCTACAAGTGTTATATTTTCTATGTTTTCATAACATAAATAATCTCTATTGACAAAGTGGAAATAAGCCCTTTTGAAAAGACACAGCTCAATTGGAACTACTAAATTACTATAATTATGAATACTGTATTTCATATTCAATTAATTATTGACAATTGAAACTATTAGAGGTTGATGAATTTAAAATTAGGTACTATTTAAATACTTGTAATTTAATAATTTGTTATTAAATATTTAGCGAAACAGGTTACTCACGTATTTTAAGTCGATAATTACTAACTTAAATTACGCGATTAACCCGTTTTCTAAATATTTAAATGAAATATGTTCGGTTCTCACGCTAGTTATGATTCTAAAATTTATTATCAAATTAGAAACCAAACTTAGAAAGCTTTGTATTTTTATCTCTATTAAAACATACCTACGCAGCCTGTTAAGCAGTTTGGTTTCCCGGCGTCTACAATGTAGGGGAACCCGGGGCAATATGGGCCCCTTAAGGATATATCGTAATTACTTGAGACCGGATAAAAATATGTCAATGCAAGAATAATCATTTATTACTACAATCAATAGTCTTTTATTTTAACAGCAAGACTAGAATCTAGCATAAAAAGTGCAATTATGTAGAGATTCGTCGTCATCATCTTCTTCGCTTGCCTTTGGAGCGTGGATCGTGGTACATTATAGATTTGGGACGCACGTTTAGTTTGCAACTAAGTTTACTACTTGAAACGTCTTTAATAGCACACTTCATTTTCTGTGTGCATGCAAACTCTTTTTTAATACTTCCTGCCCGTATTTGGCTCTGAAAAAAAGAAAACATATAATGATTCTAAACATTCTCAATCGGGACCAAACTGGCAGGTAAATACGGCATACGATCATGTTGCTCCCGAGCCTTATAGTCTCTTACAATTCTCATTACTCACAAACGAAGTTAAAATATTGAGGTACTTAATGCATGATTAGAATAATGATTCGAAAAGGCAACAATCATAGATCAACAAAATGTTATAAAATTATATCGAAGAATGTCCTTACGTAATTTCTTTGCTGAATCCGTGAAACGCGCGCGTGCGTTGACATTACCGCAAACCGCGCGGTAGCCGGGCGTACTTGCGAACGTGTCGGTACTTGTTTACTGTCTACGGCGGCTGAGGAGTGGAATGAAAGGGATGCTCATTTTACCCCGGGTGCCTATTTTGCCTCGGGTTCCCCTACTATTTACAGCAGCTTAGTTGTACAGTCAGTTAACAATAAAACCGTTACATCGTATAAATTGCATTCAGAAGGCGAAGAAACGCTCCTCAAACCCTACATCCATCACTCGGTAAAAAAACAAAAAAACGTGGTCTCTGCCCGCGATGTTTTTACCAGTGTTTGCTGATGCCCGTTCCGTCGCAAACAATTAGCTCCTTTGTGTACTTGGTACTCGCCACACTTTACCAAGCGTACACTGTAGGCAATAAGGCTGAAAATTGCGCGAATGGTGTATGGACTTATGACGTTTTGGTTTTAGAGGTTAGTGTACACGGAAGTCTCTTAGTTGTAAGGGCTATTTGCCTTGGGTAAATAACTTAGTATATTATGAGAAGGTTTTTTGGATCACACGATTTTGATAAAAAATTAAATTCTTCCAATTACTTGGCGAGCTACGAAAAATACAATGGGATCTGTTGAAAATGTAAACTGTTGAGGCGTTTAATATAATAACTTGCTAAGCCTAGCTTTCATTTGCCTAACCAAGGTAGCAATAGCAATCGCTAACACTCAGTCGCGAACGAAACGCAACTGTCTTTGTCGCACTAATAAAACAAGTGACAAAGAGAGAAAACTACAATTGGCGCTATGGCTACACACACAGGTGGTTTAGAATGTGGCACTGGTTACACCAAAAGTTAACTGCCTAGCTATTAACTATTTTGAGCGAGGAGCTACAAAATATCGCCTCTTCTGTTTACGCGGGAGCGATTATCTTTTGTTCGTTTTTATAGCTATCAATCGCTAACTCGCTTTTGATGGGACCAGTGTCTAAGGTCGTCACTGTCATCACGAGGCCTAGCCAAGACGCCATTTTACAATCGCATACGGTAATCAATAAAAGTCACGTGATCATTTCGATACATTATTATGGCCACGTCACTTATCGCTTATCGTATACGATTGCAAAATGACATCTTGGCTAGCCACTTATTTCCTTTGAAATTTTGGTTGAGCTTTATTCCTATGTAAAATAAGAGTAACAGCTGGTAACCAGAGTTACCGAAAGCAATTGAGTGGCTAGCCCTGCTGATCTGAAAGCTGAGCTTAATACATATACGTAATGGACGCAGTTAAAGTCCATTTCAAATACGAAGGCCCAATTCCACTTGACAAAGTCATTAGGAGTCACCAATAGGATCAGTGATAACAAAAGATACCTGGCCAGACCCTTTCGTGGCGTGATATTTATTGCATACATCGGTATATGACACGTGCCAATTTGTAGTGGACCAATTAAATGTCAAAATGTTTTCTTCGGTTACCGCGACGATTACTCATGGAATGAAGTTAAAATTAGTTAATGTATGCGAGTTTTCATAGTTTTATTTCATAAATGACAAAAGTTTCGAGTGGAATCGGGCCTTTGTATTTGAAATGGACTATATGTTTGAATTGGATAAGATAGCAAGATTTCTTTAGAAACACTCAAAATGTACAAATGCATCTTTATCGGTCATCCTTCAATAGGTCAATGCAGCATTCATAAAAAGCAGTACCTAGTGGTAGTAGTAAACACTATTGCACAAATCATAAAAATAACAAACAAAACATATACAGTGAAATTGTAACCATACAACCAAATATGTAATCCCCTAAAAATATTCTTTTAAAAAGACAACCTTAAAAATGTCTTCAAACGCAATTGCTTGTAAAGAAAATTACTAGCTCATCAGCAATGAAACTTTTCATAGTCCTATTTCACTACTCATTTCTCGAAAATATATCCACTATGGTCAGGACTATAAGACAAGCTTTCGCTTGCAGTTATAAGTTAGATGCGAGGTTAGGAAAGAAAATTGTATATTTCTTACATCGCAGAGCATTACGTCGTAGTGTTATTGCTAGGTAATGGCGGTCCACGCTCTGTCTTGGACTTTAAGTACCCTATTAGGGAGGTAAGATGTGTAATTTTGATATTTACTAGTTATAAATTCAAACTTAATGTGTAGAGATGAGGGTTTTATCGTGGGTGACCCGTTATTTGGGACTTGCTAAAAGTAAGTAACTATGTGATCCAATAGAATTGTGAAACTGAAACAGAATATTCGTTTAAAGAAACCCTTATTATCGTATCGTATCGTTAAAAGAAATTATATTATTTAGGTTCCTAATTTGTATAATTACATAAAATGAATATTTAATAATGTACAATGCATGCACAGAAAATGCACTGTTCAAAGGTAAATTTAACATTCATATTTTAATAACAAACGAAATTTAATCGCGCAAACTTACGTTTAATTTTATCGTGACGTTTTGGGCATGACGTTACACCCGTGGTCTTAGTCAGATTGCTATTAAAATATGAGTGATAATCGTGAAAGAATTAAATCAAAAAAAAATTATAAACTTAACAATTTAACTATGCATAAAAAAGGATACTTTTCTGCACCTGTACAGGAAATTAATTGTTGTTTTAATTTTGCACGGTCTAGGTTGATACTGCCGAGATATTTTTTCTTCGTATAATGCATCATAATATTTATTATCAATCGGTAACTGAATTTGGTGGGACCAGCAGTGCCTCATTAACCGACTTCAAAAAGGAGGAGGTTTACAATTCGTCGAAATCTTTTTTTTTTTTTTATGTATGTTCCCCGATTACTCGAAGACGCGTGGACCGATTTGAAATATTCTTTTTTTGTTGGAAAGGGTATACCTTCTAGTTGGTCCCATTGTCACCGAATCCAGATCTGATGATGGGATCCTGGAGAAATCGAGGGAGCTCTTCAAATGTTGTAGGCACACATGACATTTTTCATTTATTTTCGAAGACTAATTAAGTATTTGCATCTAGTCATGAACATCTTAAGTTGGTGATCTGATGATGGAAGGTACAACTCCTTAGCAATTAGGAGTTGGGGGATAATTCTTTAAGTATAACATATTTCGTGTATTTTGGAAGCTATTTGAGTATTTGCCTTTAGGTGGTCATCCTTTCATGTTGGTGAGCTGATGATGTAAGGTACAACTCCTTGGAGATTAGGAGTTGGGGGATAATTCTTTAAATATAACATATTTCATATATTTTGGAGGCTATTCGAGTATTTGCCTTTAGGTGGTCATAGTCTCATGTTGGTGAGCTGATGATGAAAGGAATAACTCCTTAACGATTAGGGGTTGGAGGATCATTCTTTGTATATAACAAATGTCATACATTTTCGAGATCTATTCAAGTGTTTGCTTAGTAGTTATGACATGTCGGTTAGCGGTTAGTGATTCTTTAAATAATATTGGCATGCTAAGTCTGTTACCTTTGAAATTGTTTTTGTATTCATATAAGTTCGCCAGTTCAGGTTTTATGGCCTACTACAGTGCAGTACATTCTAATTATAAGTATTTAGAGCATACTGAATAACGATTTTATATTTACACTACTAAAAAGCAAAAAATAAAATATTTTAAAAATAAAAATAAAACCTCCTTCAAAAATTCGTCCGAACTAAAAAGTTAAAAATAATTTTTGGTTCCTACTTCTTAGAATTGCCTACCCAAACCTTTAAACCTTTTACCCTATTCATTGAAATAAAACATTATGGCTAGGTACCCTACAGATTTCTTAGAAGTCGGTGCCAAGCCAAATATGTTCACTTTGCGAGTACTTATATGTATTTGATAGAGCTTTGTAACTTACTGTCACTCCGGTTATGCTTTCATGAAAATGACTGAGCCAGACCATTCTGTTGATAAAAGCGTAATCGGAGTGACAGTAAGTTACAAAGCTCTATCTAATATATACCTATGAACGTATTCGGCTTGGCACCGACTTCTAAGAAATCTGTAGGGTACCTAGCCATAATGTTTTATTTCAATGAATAGGGTAAAAGGTTTAAAGGTTTGGGTAGGCAATCCTAAGAAGTAGGAACCAAAAATTATTTTTAACTTTTTAGTTCGGGCGAATTTTTGAAGGAGGTTTTATTTTTATTTTTAAAATATTTTTTTTCGTATGACGATATCGACGGTTGAAAGGCTAATTGGCTTAAGCGACACATTGGGCGATATTGAGTTATTTATATCATCGGAATAGGCAGATTTTTCTCCGTCGATTGAGCTCGGTTTCATAGCGATCAGACGATTTTGATGGCGGTTAACACTTCTGAAATTTGGTACAGCGTTAAAAAAATCAAGGCATGAAGCAACACAAAAAATTGCATTTTTGAATGAAACGTGACTTGACCCACAAACATGTTTGGTTGGTTCCCGCTTAAGCGGTTTTTACTTTCCCAACTTTGCCATTTGTTTTGATTTGAACCTTTTGGCTTTACTCCATCACACACGAGCATAGTCGTTTAAGTCAATTGAACTTCAACAAAAAAGTGCCACCATAGGCGTTTGAAGCATTTAGCCTCCATTTAAAATAAAAGAAGCATGTCGCTTGAACCATTTTGCTCTTCCCAATTTTTTAGGGCATGGGTCGCTTCAACCAAATACGAAAATCCCTAAACCATAAAATGTATGTTACTTAAGCATTTTGAACCTCTTTTTATAGATGAGAATGTCGGTTGAAATAGAATATTTGTTTGACCTGTGTCATTTAAATCCTTATAATAAAATCATAATGCATCATATCAGTGTAGCTTAAATCATCAAAATTTTCTATGTGAAACTTTTGACTCGGCGGTACAATCACACTCTTGCCGCCGTCGGTGCTTTTTGAGCCGCTCGCCTATAACTACCGCCGCCCCCCGCGCGGGCGCGTCAATCACTTGTAGTCTGTGCCGGTAGGCGCATGTGCCGTAGTGATTTGTGTGTGATACTGAAATCGTGTATTTCACATTATGAAATAATTTCATTATTTTCATTGTTATTTCTTGATTATTTAAAAATAATTAAAGTTTAATTCTAAATACTTACTTACGTATTTCTGCCGCTTATATTGTAAAAAAAAACTGTCTGCAGATATAATAAAAATTAAGATTAAAAAATCTAACGTAACTATCAAGCGTAGTAATAAATTAATTAAAGATGTTAGGCAAAAAGAGCATTTTTTTTCCAATAAAAGCGACAGAAAGGTTATTGCGGATGAAACGCTATAATCAATATCCGCAATTTTTCTAAGACTGATTCTGCCAAATAACTATCTAATTATGTTACTAGAAGCAAATATTTTTCTTTATATAGCAATAAAAATTGAGAAAAACGATTATCATTCATTTTGTTTTCTTTAGACCTGCAGAGTAATTATACCTTTGTCTCTAAATATCTGAGCTTCAACCACCATGTTTCATCATATTCATATAATTTCTGAGATTTAAGCAATCCGTTTTTCAATGAGTGTGTATCATTAAGTCAATTAGAATCGCCACTTATTTCCATTAAAGAATCGCTTAAACTGTTTAGCCTTACCCCGTTGTATAGTAAAAATAGCGCTTAGCTCATTTAGCCTTCTTTTTAAAAAAGTGCACTTGTACACTACAGTCATTTGACTTGCCTCCGGTGGCAGACGCTGTTGGTATTTGAACCAATTAGCCTTTCTCTCATTTTTAGCAGATTTGTCTTAAGCGACCTTTATTTCGAGACATAATAAACTAATTTTATCAAGGTAGGAACCAAAGTATGCGCCTTTATATCTTGAATATTTGATGGCAGTTGCGTTACAATATACCTGTTACTTTTTTGTAACTATTTTTTTTCTAAAAAATAAAACTTTAAACGGCTCTTCTATAAAGTTCATAAAATGTCGGTTAAGTCAATTAGCCTTTCTACCGTCGATATAAGATTGCCATTGGAAAAATATGTTTCTTTAAGAGAACTGTTTTTTCTCGATTATAATGCCACAAATATCAAAACGAATACTTCCAGCTTTAATGAGTTATTCAATATTCTAATACCTACCCATTCAGCTAAGATGAAACTAACAAACCCAAAAAAGCTTACCGGTCAAACAACGAAATCGGTTTACGGTATTAAGGGTCCGCTTCCTGGCCGGATCGGAAACTGCAGATTTACATTCCATTGACTGAACTGTGCCAAATAAATAAGGGTCCTCGGTATAAAAGTTGCTGCGAAACAAACATTTTACTTTGTTAATGAATGGAAAGTCTATACAATGCACATTTTTATGAAAATATTTTTCCATTTTTATTCAGGAAATGTTTTATTTATTATAATATTTGCACGGGCACAATACTGATAGATATTAATACATTTCTCTTGATTTTTTATTCTATTAAAAAATCACCATCAAAATACGAGGCGCGTGCCTGTTGTGTAGAAAGTTATGTTCTAAAAATATAACTCCTTAACTAACTCTGAAACTCTACACTCGAAGTTGTTGACGAATATGTATACCTGGGACAAACAGTCCAGCTGGGTAAGTTCAACTTCGAGAAGGAGATCAATCGTTGAATTAGACTGGGTTGGGCGGCGTTCGGGAGACTACGCAATATCTTCTCGTCCAATATACCGCAGTGTCTCAAGTCGAAAGTCTTCAACCAGTGTGTGTTGCCAGTGATTACTGTAACGTGGTCGTTCACTATGGGACTCATTAGGAGGCTCAGAGTCACTCAACGAGCGATGGAAAGGGCAATGCTCGGGGTTTCTCTGCGAGATCGCATCAGGAATGACGAGATCCGCAGAAGAACGAAAGTGACTGACGTAGCCCGAAGAATCGCCAGGTTGAAGTGGCAGTGGGCTGACCATATTGCCCGGAGGACCGATGACCGGTGGGGTCGGCGTGTTCTCGAGTGGCGACCACGCACTGGACGGCGCAGCGTGAGAAGGCCCCCCACAAGATGGAGCGACGACCTGGTAAAGGTTGCAGGTGTCCAATGGATGCGGACAGCTCACGACCGATCTTTGTGGAACTCTCTGGGGGTGGCCTATGTCCAGCAGTGGACGTCAATTGGCTGATGATGATGATGATGATGATAACTCTTTAGTATATTTAAAGGTATAATTTATTTAAAACAGAAACGATGAAGCAGAAATAGGCTTAGATTCTTATTGGGTAACTAAACCCAGTTCTTGTAGAACTGATTGTAGTCGTTTTCACACTAATGTGATATGTACTAGTGAATTCATAATAAAATATTTTAAAAATAAAAATAAAACCTCCTTCAAAAATTCGCCCGAACTAAAAAGTTAAAAATAATTTTTGGTTCCTACTTCTTAGGATTGCCTACCCAAACCTTTAAACCTTTTACCCTATTCATTGAAATAAAACATTATGGCTAGGTACCCTACAGATTTCTTAGAAGTCGGTGCCAAGCCGAATACGTTCATAGGTATATATTAGATAGAGCTTTGTAACTTACTGTCACTCCGATTACGCTTTTATCAACAGAATGGTCTGGCTCAGTCATTTTCATGAAAGCATAACCGGAGTGACAGTAAGTTACGAAGCTCTATCAAATACATATAAGTACTCGCAAAGTGAACATATTTGGCTTGGCACCGACTTCTAAGAAATCTGTAGGGTACCTAGCCATAATGTTTTATTTCAATGAATAGGGTAAAAGGTTTAAAGGTTTGGGTAGGCAATTCTAAGAAGTAGGAACCAAAAATTATTTTTAACTTTTTAGTTCGGGCGAATTTTTGAAGGAGGTTTTATTTTTATTTTTAAAATATTTTATTTTTTGCTTTTTAGTAGTGTAAATATAAAATCGTTATTCAGTATGCTCTAAATACTTATAATTAGAATGTACTGCACTGTAGTAGGCCATAAAACCTGAACTGGCGAACTTATATGAATACAAAAACAATTTCAAAGGTAACAGACTTAGCATGCCAATATTATTTAAAGAATCACTAACCGCTAACCGACATGTCATAACTACTAAGCAAACACTTGAATAGATCTCGAAAATGTATGACATTTGTTATATACAAAGAATGATCCTCCAACCCCTAATCGTTAAGGAGTTATTCCTTTCATCATCAGCTCACCAACATGAGACTATGACCACCTAAAGGCAAATACTCGAATAGCCTCCAAAATATATGAAATATGTTATATTTAAAGAATTATCCCCCAACTCCTAATCTCCAAGGAGTTGTACCTTACATCATCAGCTCACCAACATGAAAGGATGACCACCTAAAGGCAAATACTCAAATAGCTTCCAAAATACACGAAATATGTTATACTTAAAGAATTATCCCCCAACTCCTAATTGCTAAGGAGTTGTACCTTCCATCATCAGATCACCAACTTAAGATGTTCATGACTAGATGCAAATACTTAATTAGTCTTCGAAAATAAATGAAAAATGTCATGTGTGCCTACAACATTTGAAGAGCTCCCTCGATTTCTCCAGGATCCCATCATCAGATCTGGATTCGGTGACAATGGGACCAACTAGAAGGTATACCCTTTCCAACAAAAAAAGAATATTTCAAATCGGTCCACGCGTCTTCGAGTAATCGGGGAGCATACATAAAAAAAAAAAAAAAGATTTCGACGAATTGTAAACCTCCTCCTTTTTGAAGTCGGTTAAAAAGTTTTATGTCAGGAAATTCGAATATCCTTGGGTATTCATGCAAGTCACTAGAAAAAAAATCAATACATATAAACATTTTTCCTTAAAAATCTATAGTTTGAAAGGACTACCCAAACCTACCATATCAAATTACAAAACCTGACAATTTTCATATAAAATGTGACTTAAGAAAAATAGGCTGTGAGCTTTAAATATTGGTTAAATTGTATTCATCATCATCATCATCAGCCTATGATAGTCCACTGCTGGACGTAGGCCTCTCCTATTAACTATGTGTATAGACGCATTAGGAGGTAAATGCCCATAATCGCCACGCTGGGTAAGCGGATTGGCGATCGCAGTGATGTGTTCACTATGATGACGCTGCTGCCCATCATCAATCTTTAATCAAATATGGTCAGTGATACTTCAATCCCTTAGTCGACTCTTACGACACCCGCAGGAGGAGTTGGGATGGTGACAAATGTATTCTTTCTGCCGTCACCACACGGCCAACTAAACCCAATTGTATTAAAAATTTGTAAACATTATCAGAAAGAGTTAAGAAAGGCGATAATTAAAACGGAAACTGCATAATTGACACAGTCTCCTAAGTATCCAGAAACTTTCAGCATGCCCCTTGTACATTGCGTCCGTAGTTTTAAAGATAAATAGAAAACCATACAAAGAGTCCGACAGGCAGTGTGGTGACATGTTTCATGCTTTATAAAAAGGAAGTCATAACGACGATTCCTGCGACCATGGACGTCTAACTCCAGCTCAAAAATGCCCCCAAAACCAATTGTTCAATTGTGCCAAGATGGGCAGGACATAACGCTTTTCTTAATACCGCGCATATCTCGGCGCAACATCTTTGACAAATGTTTATAGAATGCAGCGAATCAAAACTTTGATGGACCAATCACAACTTTTTTTAAATGGCGGTTTAAGTTTTTATAGGCTGATATTGACATGCATTACCGTGATGCATTGAAGAAGGGGTGACACTTATTGTCAACTAAAATATAGCACCGTTTTTGAAAGGCAATTTAATATGGCGTGCGGCTTCCATGTTTTATTTGTTCGTAGGACGGTTCAGTCTTTTATTGTGAAATATTAGATTAACATGTTGCAATTGAACAAAAATGATGAATCTGTTTCCCAACACGAAATTCCCAATATAAATCCACCAATCACGCATTGTACACCTTCATATTTAAAACCCAACCCAATCTAAATCGTTAATCCCTCGAAATTGATTTCATAATTCGGGAGCAAAGTTTATAATTAAGTTCCGCAACACCAGATCAGGTAATCGCGTTTTGATTCAACAGATTTGAACTAAATCACAATTTTCACAAACATCCCCCTTTCTATCCGACTTGGGGCCGGTAATTACAATAAATTTTCATCACATAATTAGGGTAGGAAAGACAAATGGGTCCGGTTGGGATCCTTTTCTGTACCGATGTCACCCGGTTATGTGGTACCTATGTGGGTAGTTTTAAATAGTCGAGCATTTGTCATAACACTTGCGTTTGCTGTTTCAGTGGTATTTGTATTTACCCGTCCAGCTAAAGCGTGAGTATAGTTTGTTCGGAAAGTGAAGGCTCACGTGAGATAATAAATAAATGAATATCTTGACCATCTTACACAAATCCTCCTAGTCCCATGGTAAGCTTAATTGTTGTATAGTGTTTATTCTACCACTTTTTTGGCGTGATTAATATATAATATGTATGTATACCTGTACTAAGTTGCAAATTTCTATTACTAACGGTCACTAAGCTATGCTGCTGATAGACAGACAGTCTGACAGACTTACATTATGGTCATGGAAAAACTATAAAGGTTCGTAATTTACTACGGAACCCTAGAAAATACATGTATTACGAGTTAATGTTGTTTTGGTATAGGTGTGAAATATATTTTAATACAAGTTTTTTAGATATATCGACGTTTCCTTAACTCATGACGATAAGCAGAATGATCAAAGGTTTCGTATATTTTTACAAAAAACATGAATGAACAAATAAATTGCTGCTTTTCTAATTCTTATACAAGCCATCAGTAGTATTTTTCTCGTATTTTTTCGTTTTTAGAGTAAGGATTCGTTTTTACAATACAATAACAAAAAAAAAGAATATTGCTGCAATAAACTGCGTTGAAAAGTTCAATATTACTTTGTATCAGAAGAAAAATTACCTTTTATTAGGTATTTCTGTTAGACTAGTACCTACCTACATTATATTTGAATTAATTTATACTCAGTCTTAAAATTCTATTATGTTTTTCACACGCAAATTAACAAGAGGTTTTTTAATGTCCGCGTAACAGCCATAAAGTGAAAGCAAACATAAAGTATTGGACCCCTCCTAATTATCCCTTGGCAGATGCCACGAAGCGCTGTATGGCACATAAAACTACAGAGCAGCCTACTTTTGCCGCTGTTTATTCAAAATTTACTCAATTCTGATCCTTAATACGTTTTCTTTAGAGTAGTTGAGCTTTGAAGGGAGGTATTCTTATGTTGGTAAAGGCGTAGTTTTATGGTTGGATCTTTGAAAAGTGCAAGTGTTCGGTGGAAAGTAGGCTGTTTATCGCCTGGCCTTGTTCACAATGCCTGCACATACGAACCAGTGACACTCGCCTGAGGAAACTAGTATCCATTTGAGCTTTACATAAAATAGTATAGTCCATTTCAAATACGAAGGCCGAAACTTTTGTCATTTAATTGGTCCACTACAAATTGGCACGTGTCGTACACTGATGTATGCATAAAATATCACGCCACAAAAGGGCCTGGCCAGGTTTCTTTTGTTATCACTGATCCTATTGCTGACGCCTAATGACTTTGTTAAGTGGAATAGGGCCTTCGTATTTGAAATGGAGTTTAACATACACGGTTTCCTTTTTTTAAAGGGAAAGTTATATTTTACGCGATGTCGTTGTTGGTCCCATACTAAAACTTGTTCAGTATGAGTTCTACAACGTGTTACACGAGCCACTGAAAACCTTGAACGGGGTGATTTGTTAGGTTATACTAAAAAACTTTTAATAATTGGAGCTCACCCAGGAAAAAAAAAAAGTCGTGATCAATCGGTCAAAATGTATCACAAAGACAATTTTGTTTGACAATTGTGTTAGTGTTTAATCTTATTTATTTGAATCGTATAGGTACTAAAAATGCAGGAGCGGTTATTTTGTACAAAAATATAATCTGACTAGATGAATACATCTGCATCGTAGTTAGTATTGCTTCACAGAATTGAAAATCTATTACAGTCCAATGACTTAAAACCCCACTACACGGCTTACACGTTCCCTATAAATCCCCGTTCGGACGAAACCTAGCTCATAGCTTTGTACTGCGAACATTGGAAACAGGTATAACGTGGCGTACAAAGGTTCCAGCGGTCAATTGTGGCCATGGTCCGAAAGAACTTTTGTATTCAAGCCAAGGCTGCGGATAACGTTTTGTTATCTACACAACCTCGTATCCTTCCTCCCAACGTGATGTCAACAACGTCTTTATTAACGGTGATTTAACTTCAAATTTGATTAACGTTGAATAGAGGGTTAGAAAGATGGGAAAGGTGGATGATGAGGAGCGGCTCTAAATGGTACGCACACAATAGTTCCATTATATATTAGCCAGGCTGTGCAGATGTCCTGAGTTTCCAAATATTTACTATAGCAAAAATCGATGCTTATCTACTATATATACAAATAGCACTTACGATACTCCTCTGGAAGGCCCAACCCACCGAAAGGGCAATGGAGAGGGCTATACTAGGAGTCTCTCTGCGTAATCGAATTAAAAATGAGACCATCCAGCAGCAGCAGAACCAAAGTAACCGAAATAGCTCTCCGAATCGCTAAACTGAAGTAGCAGTGGGCGGGACACATTGCGCGTAGAATCGATGGCCGTTGGGGCGGGAAGGTTCTTGAGTAGCGGCTACGTACCGGAAGGCGTAGCGTGGGTAGGCCCCCACAAGGTGGACTGATGACCTGGTGAAGGTCGCAGAAGTCCGCTGGATGCGGGTGGCGCAGGATCGGTCATTGTGGAAATCTTTGGGGGAGGCCTATGTTCAGCAGTAGACGTCTTTCGACTGGTATTGATGATTATGATACTCCTCTGATAGGCAAATGTGTGGCTGCTCTCAGGTTTCCGGGCCGTTGCCGGGTGGTATCCCACGATAATGGAACAATCATTGCATTATCTTTTGCGGGACGATGACGAGATCATAGTTGTTGCTGTTGGTATCGCGAAAGAGTTCAAAAAGAAATGACATGGGCATTTGGTCATAGAGAGAGAAACGAAAAAGAGAAACGGATAGATGATTGCTTTTACTTTGGAGCAAGAATTGAAATAGAAAAACGAGACGGATATCTGCGGTTAAGCACCTATCGTAGGCAATCATTGACCTAAAACATCTGTAAAATATTTAGCCAGAACTAGATCTGTCCGAGTTAGAAATAATGCGATACAAAACAATTCTAAGATTATTTTATTATGATTTATGAATCAATCGCTTATCGTTTGTTTCAAAAAACTTAATACGAGAGACAATATAAAAATTGAATGTCATAGACAAGTTTGATTTTTGTCAAAGTTCAGAACAATGATTTAATTTTAAGTACTCCCGCTGATTGGGTAGGTATTTTTATAAACCCACAAATAATTTATAGAGAAACATGATACGAAAATATTTACGTATTTTAGGGTTCCGTAGTAAACTAGGAACTTATAGTTTCACCATGTCCGTCTGTCCATTTGTCCGTCTGTCAGTCTATCCACAGCATAGCTTAGTAGCCGTTAGCACTAGAAATTTGCAATTTGGTAAAGATTAAGGTACATATCACGTCGACAAAGTGGTTGAGTAAAAAGTAAAAAAAAATGTTTTTCCGTTTCCAGTTGTAAAGCGTGGGTGTTTTTTTATTTTGCTGTAATCCTTTATTCTGGAGTATCATTGAATAGGTATTTCAAATAGAATAATTGTCCGAAAAGAAAGTTTTTTTCTAAACTCAATATTTTAGGAGATAACCGCTCCAGACAAAGTCGTGTATCCATGGGTCCAAAAATTGTAAAAATCATGAATACTTATAGAATACCTTAAAATACAACTATTTCGGACAATAAGCCCTGCCATTTTTGAATAACTACGGAACCCTACACTGAGCATGGCCCGACATGCTCTTGGCAGGTTTTTTTTTATTTCAGGTTTACTTAATACTCTGCAACCACTGCTTCGGTATAATAAAACATCTGACTGCATTCTTGCAACTAAGTTGAAAACTTAAATAAAGTAAAAGTAAAGTGCCAGTACACACTTGCGAGAGTTAAAGAGTAGTTCTCAAAAAGTTTTTACACAATTATTCACGGTAAATGCATGATTTACAGATTCCTATTTTGTTACCAGCTATGATTTAAAATTCAACTATTAATTCATCTTCATCATCATCACTTCAGCCATTAGACGTCCACTACTGAACATAGGCCTCCCCTTTGGACCTCCACATACACCGGTTGGAAGCGATCTGCATCCAGCTTCCCCCAGCGATCTAATTAGTAATTAGACTCTGGAATCTGGTTTTCGTTGATTCTATTTCTCCTGAAAAACCTTTCAAAACTGCAAAATTATTGTCGCTTTTAATATTACGCTAAGCGCTAAGACTTATGCTAACAGAAATGAAAATAATACAAAAATTATGCAAAAATGTTTGAATTTCTGTATACCTACCTGGAAAAAATACAATTTATGCGTGAATTATTGTTAAACCCCATTACTAAAATACTCAACTGCTTGCAGCAAGTCTGTAAGTGCCTTTATACCATACAATGTCAGTGTGCTTTGCATGTGCGATCTTTTCTTCAAAGAGTATGAAGCCAAACGTCTCATAACAGACTTTACATCCACTTCGTGTGTTTTGTTTTTTAGAGACAGAATTACGTAGGTTTTCATAAAACCTGTACGCTAAGCACGTGATTGGTGCGACAATATGTCGCTGCGAGATAGATTTCCCATCTATTATTAACTATAATAATAAAAGAGGGATGGATAGTCTATCTCGCTGCGGCATATTGTCGCACCAATCATGTGCTAAGCCTACTGGGCCTATCTGCATGAAAGATCACCGCTGGCTAACGCTAGCGTCACCCTGATATAAGATCATTTCATTAGGCACTGGTCTCACCGCGAGCTACTAAGCTATAAACTACGGGCTATAAACACGAACAAAAGATACGCACTCCCGTGTAAAAAAAGAGACACGGCGAGACTCGCCCGGCGGTGATAGCTGATAGCTGGGCGAGTATAGCCGTGTCTCTTTTATTTTTCTTGTATGTCATACCTATTATGTTCTTTTTTCTCCTTATTTATTTATTTAATCTTTATTGCACAAATAAAAATGTATGAGTACAAAGGGTGGACTTAATGCCAGAGGGCATTCTCTACCTTATCCACAGATAAGGTAGAGAATGCCCTGGCTGGTTTGTTATTTGTAAACATTCACAAATGTTGCGAAGAATTTATTTTCTATTTCTATCAGTTCTACTCCTATGTGGGGATATTTAAACTAAAAATGTTATTCTACAGCTAGATGTTGTGTATAATTATTTATCTGATTGAATTCTACACATTTATAAAAATTAGGTATAGCAGCAGGAAATGTACGCGCTGGAACTATTCTAAAGCCTTTCGAAAAAAACTTTCATATATTTAAAGCCGTCAATTTTAGTAAAAAACTGCGCAGTATTCTATATAGATTTATTTCACATCATTGAACTGCCCATCATCAACCCTTAACAAAAGAATGTTCAGTGATGCTTCTATCCCTAAATCAGCTCTTATGTTACCCAAAGAGTTGAGGTGGAGACAAAAGTATTATTACTAAAAAGAAAAATTGCCTAAGGATTTATTTTCCATCAAAAAATACTAAAACCCTTGGTAATGTAAACAGAAAAAATACAAGTTTATGTACGTCACAAAAAGTTGTCAATCCCTGTAATAACAGTAACCCTATAGTGTTGTTGTTTCAAACTTCCTCTGTTTAACGAGATCAACCAACACCTACAGGAGTTACCAACCGGTTATGTTGACGAAAATCCTTATTCTCATTAAAAGTTGGGGTTCATGTAACGGATAGGAGAAGCTTAAAATTAAAAAAAAAATGTTTTTTAAATTAGATGTTTGCCTACTTTATAAAACAAAGGACAGTAACGGTAGCCTGTTATTTTAAGTAATGAAAAATTTAAATAAGTGTAAACAAATAATTGATAATTTATTGCTTATTATGGCAACAAATTACAAAACAATCTCAAGCTATCAGTCAACAACCTGACTATTACCTATTTTATATAATCAGGTCATCTTTTTATCTACCCTCAGCTAAACTTAGGGGTCATTCCAGGAAATTGTTTACATTTTTTTAAATATCTAATAGAACACACCATAGTACATTTGCTTTTTCAAAAATATATTCTTCATATTTCTAAATGTTGCAATAGAATGAAACACAGCTGTACTCGCAAATACGAGTACCATAATGTTAGCCAGGAGTGAAGAAAAGTTCCTATTAGCCATTTTGCCGCCAATATACGAAACTATTCGAAGGGACAGCGGTCACATTCTGCCCATTTAAAAAATGCGTCGCACGCCTAAAAACTCCGACGAAGCGGGGTAATATTGCAATAAAAGTACCCACGGTTCCCGTAGCCAACTATTTCTGTGATCATCCACAGTACTATTGGAAAAGTTTTTCGATCTACTGAATAGTGAGGCGTACGTGGGACATAAACGCTGGATTTTTGGTTGAAAAAGACGCAAAGGATTGCACATTTCTATTGAGTTACGTCCTTTTAGAAATAGGAATGGATGGTGCAGATGGGCTCTGTTATCCACAACACAATGTTGAGCGTTTTACACTCGTCTTGTTGCGCTAAAATGTTGGTTGATAGGTTTCTTTTAAATAGCGAGTGAAGTCGCAGTTTATTGTTGATTGGATATTTTTTGTGACTTGTCGGGCATTCAGTTAGATTGTTTTTCATTGTGAAAGCTTTGTACTAGTTAATTGTTTCAATATGCCATTGTTTCGTTGTCAGCCTTTCAATCTAGGGATGTGAAAATGGATGTCTCGTATAAAGTTCATGTTCATAGTACTTACATTATTTACTAGCGTGGTTAAATGTCCTGGTTTAATTTTTGGCACTAAAGCAATGAGTGTCTTAGGTCTTGGTAGGAGAAAAAGCTGAGTAATTTATAATATATATATTTTTCGAATAATTAAATTAAATAACCCATTAAGTAACAAATTACGACTCATTTTGTTAATAATCAAGCACGAAAAAGCGGACCAACCACGCTAATTTCAAAGCTAAACACTTCAATATGTCAAAATAACGACTAAGCTAAACTGTAATGTTTCGACGTGAACCGCGCACAAAATGCTAAAATTACCCCAAATTAATGTCCCGAATATTAATAAATACAAAATAATAACGTCAATTCAGGCCACAGAATTCAGGACAGGTGTTTTCTTGAGGGGAAATTTTCGATTAATAATCTTTTCGTCGCATTACAGAGAAGAAAGGATTGGGAAGGCGTGAGATCCAATTTGTTTGAATCCGCGAGAAAACGTTTTCAAATGAAACACTTTGTTCGTGGGAAGTTAAATTGTATTTCTTACAAGCCTCGGTTGGGCCCGTTTGCCGTGTAGCCGTACCATGAGTTGGCAGGCAATGGTGACGTTACCGTCTACTCGATACGTAAAATAGTCCATTACGTTCGCTCCAATGCAGTGCGAGCGTGATAGACTGTTTGACGTATCCAGTAGGGTGGGTCATTTTAAAAAAAAAAAACGATTTTCTGGAGGGCACAGTTACAGAACGGTGCCATTTGATGTTTGATTATCACTCTTATTTTTACTATATTTTTAATTAAAGTTTTGCTGCTTCCGGATTTGAGCAGAATTTTTCCTAAAATGTATGGGATTAAAAAAAAGTTGATATTTTTGACCTTTTTTTCGTCTCTTTTGTCTCCGTAACTTTAGAAAAGCTATTTCCAGGTAAACACAATACTCAAACATAGCTCATGTTGCAACAAAAAGTAAAAACATAGATATCAACTGTGGTCAGTACAGAATGTAGATCCGGAGGCAGAAACTTAATTGCGATGGCCAAATAATTTTGCTCACATTTTATCGACCTAATTATGGAACTTCTTACAACTGTGCCCATCAAAAAATCAAATACTTTTTTTTCTTTATACATCAGTAACCCATCCTAGGCTAGGCAAACGCAGCGTAGGACGTCCACCCACAAGATGGACAGACAACCTTACGAAGGTCGCCGGGACACGCTGGATGCAGGTCGCATCTAACCGGTACATATGGAGATCCAGAGGGGAGGCCTATATTCAGCAGTGGACGTCTTATGGCTGAGATGATGATGATGATGAACCCATCCTTGTATCCAGTAAACGCGAATGCTACCGTCACTTACCAACTCATGGTAAGGCTAGTGGTGGAACTTAACGTAAGCCGTTTTAGTACCTACCCGATTAATGTTTTCGAAGTTTTAAATGACAAATTCGTTGGTTGAAGAATAGCAGATTGTTAAGATTCTTCGTAAATGTGATTCTTTGGGCTTATTATACGCGTAGTTCTTTCATTTAGATTTTTTTTTTCATCATCAACTAAATAATGCTAAACTAAAACTATGACGCTAAACTAAAGAATGCTTCATAGCATTAAGCCGCCTTTTGAATGATTTTTATTTTGTGCAATAAAAATTAAATAAATAAATGGAACCTGAGGCCAGTATCAAACTATGTTAAAGTTAAATTATAAATCAAATTGTAAGTAGGTATACAGTATATCTTAATATTTTTGTTTTTAGTCGCGGTTCAGAGACTTAGGGTTCGAATTGGTTGAGAGTATATACATAAACAAATAACATAAAATGTGCTTCGCCGTAGCGAAAAACGAATATATAATATTGTTGAAGAATTAATGCCAGAAACTAGGTAGTTAGGCAGATTATCTGTTTGTAGTGTCATTGGATAAACGCTGAGGTCGGCTATAGTTACAGTACGTAGAGAACTACGGCATCGAAACTGCAGTATCGTTTCCGCCCGTTACCCGAAGCTACAGTTTAGGGTGAAACCCAAGTATGATCAGTCTGGATGACGAGACACAGATAAAATTTACGAATACACACTGATAAACATATTATCATGGCACTGGTACCACCAAAAGCGAGTAACCGATGATAAAAACTCGATAATCTACTCGCTTCTCGATCATCTCCATTGGTGAGAAAAGTGCTTTAAGAAAATTTCCATTGTGTCGCTCTTAAATATCAGTGGAGTATTCACCAATCATCTTTTTTTGGGAAGGTTTTAGCTCCTGATACGTCTCCTCGTCCAATCATAAGCGGTTCACTGCTAAACATAGGCCTCCCCTTTGGACCTCCATATATGTATACTGGGCGAAAGCGACCTGCATTTGAGCTATCAGACGTCTATTGCTGATCATAAGCCACCCCTTTTGGACCTCCATTAGAATACCGGTTGGAAGCGACCTGCATCGAGCGTCTCTCTATGGTCTTCATACTGTCGTCTGTTCACCTTTTGCTGCGCTTGCTAGACCGTGGTATTTTGAGCACTTGTTGACCCTTAATACGTCTATAAACGTATAAAATAAGTACAATCGTTAACTTGAATACCTTATCTTCTTTTTCTTAAGAGCTTGGCTCTTGTTGGTCGAGAAAACCCCATTTCGTACGTTGTTTTGCTAATGTTTTGAGCTCCTAGTACAGCAGCACATTAATCTTCTCCTTGACCTGGTTAAAAAATGCTCACCTTGGTTTCCCTTCCACTTTTCCTTCAATTAGAGTTTTAATATAAATGTCATGTCGTAACAGGTGCCCCAACATAATTCCTCTTCTATTCTAGATCGTCTTCATTAGAAATTTCTTCTCCCCTATTAATACTTTTTCAGTACAGATGGCGCTTTTTTAAGCGCTAGTGCGAGAAGTGGTTCTTTTTACGTCAAGTCGAAATCTTCGGAGGGCCATAATGTACTGAAAGACGTCATGCGATACACGTGCGAAAACGAAATTCGTAACTCGTGTCGATATACTTCTTCACCCCACTCTCCACTCGTTACGGTGTTATTTTTTTCCCACTTGTATAGTAATGTACTATTTTAGTATAGATGGTGTATTTTTTAGGCTCTAGTGCGAGAAGTGGGTCATTTTACGTTAGGTCCAAAACTTCGCAGGGCCATCTGTACTAAAAAACGTCGTACGACACGTGCAAGAACAAAATTCGTGTTTTTCGCACTTGTGTCGTAATGTACTATTTTAGTACAGATGGCGCTTTTTTACGCGCTAGTGCGAGAAGAGGTTCATTTTACGTCAAGTCGAAATCTTCGGAGGGCCATATGTACTGAAAAACGTCGTACGATACACGAGCAAAAACGAAATTCGTAACTCGTGTCGATTTAAAGCACTCTCTTTGGTCGTGTTTTAATTTATCGCCACGTATTGTTTCGGACTTAATTTTTTCCGCAATTGTATCGTAATGTATCTACTAACATATATATTACAATTTAATTCCAACCATCGACCCACGCATGTAGACGGTCCGTGAAAAGACAAAACTCGGTGAACCTCGTATCAGCCCGCGCCCATTTGATTAAAATGCGAACACATTTGCGATTCAAATCTTTTTACTTATCATAAAGTATTCAAATGCCGAAGTTAATATTTCCGACACGTCGCGCCGCCGATGCCGCCGCTATGATTCGTTGTGCTTAACATTTTTACATCGTGTTTATAAAAATAGCGCTATTTTCTTCGCATGGAATATTTCTAGGGTAAAAAAATCCATTATGTTAATGACTAATGACTTATACTTTTCTATTTGAAGAAAGAAATATAGGAAATGATGTAAACTTTCACGATTATCACTCATATTTTAAAGAGAAACGTACTTACGTTTAAAATTATCATGACGTGTCGGGCACGACGTTACAACAGTGATTGTGAGTCTGTTTGCGACCACGGTGGTGGCACTATTGCACTCAGAAAGGTATGTAGATGTACTCTGTTCAGTATAGACACATTCATTTATAATTATCGCTATTTTTACGTGACTTGGTTTTCGTTGAATTTCATGGGAGTATTGTTAATGTTATCACTTACCCATAACCTTTAAAATATTCTGAAATAGATTATAGAGCGGAATACTTGGAGTAATATGGATATATTATAATAATAATATGGAGGTGGTAGACTATACAGATTGCAGACATTTTGTTTAACGACTGACTGGAACAAATTCGGGATTCATGGAGATTGAAGGGACTAATTTGGCCTTCAAATAGGCTGGTGTAGAAAATGTAGATACGTAGCTCATCATCATCATCATCTCAGCCATAAGACGTCCACTGCTGAACATCAGCCTCTGGACCTCCACATGTACCGGTTAGATGCGACCTATATCCAGCGTGCCCCGGCGACCTTCATAAGGCCATTTGCCACTTCAGCTTGCTAATCCGGAGGGCTATGTCAGTAACTTTAGTTCGCCTACGAATCTCCTCATTTCTGATTCGAAACGTAGCTAGTTCTTTAAAATAAAATAAATGTAGGTACGAAGTGTAGGACTTGTTAACGGGTTTAACTTAATTTAAATTTATTTTATTTTATATTTAGGGTTTTTTTAATAAACATGGTCGTCTTCTTTGTATGTTGAAGTATTTATTACATACATTAATATTATCGTCGCTTAGTAACCTACCCAGAAATCAAACCTTAATTGAGCTTTATATGGGACGTAGTCGTTTGTCTATTAATTAGTTCCGTACTCTCATCAGAAATTCTCGGAATGTGTTATGAAAACATTTTCCTATATAACTTCGGTCTTTGTATACCGTACATCAGTTGAAAACAAAAAAATTAAAAATTTAAAAAACCGACTTCAACCGGTTTCTCCAAGATTCCCGATTTGTTTCCATCATTGGTTTCCTCCAATCCTACTTTCTGAATGCAAATTCTTGTAAATGAATGAAAATTACCAAAAGCGCCATACATGTACCTATAACATTTGAAGAGATCCCTCGATTTCTCCAAGATCCCATCATCAGACCGCAACTTGGTGCCAACGGGACCATCTCGGGGTAATACACGTTCGATCACAAAAATAAATTTTAAAATCGGTTCACTATTCTCGGAGATATCGGGTAACATACATAGGTACAACAACCTCCTCCTTTTTTGAAGTCGGTTAAAAATGTAAACAAATATGGCTGACTTTCCATAGCGTCTGACGTCTTTGACACAATGTGATATCATCAAATACGTTCACTGATGTATTTTTACGTTTTTCGATATGAGTCCCACAACAAAAGTTCATTATCATGAACACATGCATACTCTAAGGAATCGGTAACTAATTTGAAAACAGCCTGTATATTTGCAACACGGTAAAGTAAATATTTGAAAAAAAAACATCCTTCCCAGTATTGTCTTCCTCACACTTACGTATTAATCAATCATAAGCATCCTTGTCAGTGTCCCTGATAGTGTCATTTACCACCCCAGTCGATTACTAAAGCCGATTCATCTTCCGGAATTATTGTACGAACTATATAATAGACATTTGTCTAAATAGACGTTTCACGTTAGGTAAGGTGGGGTAAGATGGAACGGTTTTTTTAATGGGGTAGGAGGTAAATATCCATACTCGCTACGCTGAGTACGAATTGACTATCGCAGTAGTGTGTGTTGCTACCCATCATCAATTTATCTATGAAAATATGGTCAACTACACTTGAATTCCTTCGTTAACTCTTACGATACCCACGATGTTTTTGTTTACTCGGTCTTTAACTGAGATTTCACAACGAAGTTTCTATGTCAACATTAGTTTTCATAACCATTCTGTAAAAAATCCAAAACGTGCTTATATCGCAACTAACATACTCGTATATATCTGTGCCCTCGCCGTACATCATCGAATGCTCTCAGTCCACACTTTAAGGCTATACTTTCCGTTCGCCATTCGATGGGATGAATGAGACCCGAAGGAAATGAGGAGAGTGGCGTTGGCCCATCAACGTAATGTCATCCGGCACAGAGAGTTTGAAAGCTTTTCCTCGTGTATTATTTATTGAAATTACTGTGTAAGGCCTAGTAAATCCTAGTAATATTGTAATGTGAAACTTGGTGGAGTCACATGGGGTAAACGGGTAAATGTACGCAATCACTCAACTCGTTGCGTACGTTCGCCTCCATGTAACCCTGATAAATCAGAGCGACAATGGTGCTCAAAAAAATCTAAACATGAACTCTAATAACATGACAGTAGAGGCTTGATAAGATATTTGTGAACGCCCTAGCCACTCCGTTGAATCTGATGGTGACTGTGAATATTGTGCCTTTTTGATCAAACTGTCATGTTACATCGCCGCTCTCCGCGGTCGCGGTCTCCTTAGACCATAGTCGTGGCCAGGCCGTAAGAGCGTCTATTATGCTGCGAAAACGTTTATAACTTATTATTAGCAATTAGAACACTATATCGTGGCTACATTTGTAAATAATATTGTCTGCCCAGAAAGCCCGTACAATTTTATGTCCAAAATTCATTTTCAAAAGTTTTTTTTGATTTATCTTTATTTCCTTAGTAAATACATTTATTAGGCTACTTTTTTGAACAATATTTATAAAATTAAAATAAGTACAATACAACATACTCTCTTGGATTTTAGATCCTTGCTGGCGGGCCTAAATCTCCATTAACAAGCACTGAACCGGAGCTAACGCATCGCGCTTGTACTGCTAAATACACGTTTTATCACTTAATTATTTATGTTTATAAGTCTTAGGTACGATAGTTTAAATTCGAAGTTTTATGATTCATTTACCGCAAATGGCTAAATATTGGATAGCGTACTCGTTTTTTATGAAATAGTATTAAAAACGATAACCTATTAAAACACAACAGTGTTCTGTATGTAAATCGTTCAGTTTTCAAATATCTGACCAACACAGCCCAAACCAAAATTCCTCGTTCAAATTCCTAGTTTTCACCGACACAACGCTGCGGCGAAACTACGTAATAATATAGGCCTTGGGTGGAATCATCGATAGTCATTATCGGAGAAGCGGGTTTAAGAGCCCAAGCCCCAGTGGGACCTTTACAGAGGTCTCATCCCGCGTTCGATAACTATGCTAATGTTATTTGCGTCGACGGGGTAGAAAACAGCGTACTAGCTTGCGCATTCCGACCCAACGGAGGTAAGTTGGTTGAGTGAAGTCGGGTAGTTTCGTAATGATTTGAAATCATATTTTGCTTAATACGTTTGTGAAAAATATTCACAAATGTATAGGATTATCCTCTTATGACATGTGAAAATGCCACCCCGGTGGGACATGACTCGCGACATACATCCCAATAGGCAAGTAATTTCATACTTATATTCGCTTTGGCTCTGCGTCTCGAAATGTCTGAATAATGTTTGATTTATTTAATAATAGTTATAAATATGACATGTACCTCATATAGGTACTATGTTAATTTTTTGCCATTTTAACTGTGAAACAAAATGAAAGAACACCTTAAATTAAATAAAAAAATTGTTTAGATACCTATATAAAAGTTTTTACGAGTAGTTTTTATTAGTAGGTTAGTAAGAGTTTAACGAGAACATTTAACAATCGGGTAACAATATCATATTACATCATATCATCACCCGATCTCAGTCCACTGCCAGGTGACTGGACGTAGGCCACTCCTATTAACTACGCGTATGGAATGGACGCATTAGGAAATAATTACCTATAATCGCCTCGCTGGGCAAGTGCATTGGCGATCGCAGTAGAGTGTCCACAATGACAAAACATTTGCCTATCATCAATCTTCTGTCAACAACTGGTTAGTGATACTTCAATCCCTTAGTCGACAAGAAGTGGTCACAATGTAACGTCGTGAAAATCTTTAAAATTTACTGATTCGTGAGTCTAAATTCTAGGTAGTTTAAAAGGTTCTCAATAATAGACTGACTAAAAATTAATTATCTCGCTAAAATACTTTGAAATAAAGTAAATGATGTACAATAACATGCATTAGTGACTTCGTAATATGAAAATAAATAAATACCTGTCTAAATAAACTTAAGACGGACGACTCGAACCACGACACGCATTTTCCCGGGTTTACCCAATATAGCGATTGTTTACCAGTAAATTTGTTCAGGAGTTTTACCAACATAATTCGACTTAAAAAAAAAATCTCAGTTATGACTAGGTACTTTTGAAATAATGATTAGCTTTAAGTGATAATAAAATTGATCTTCATAAATGAGTCCACTCAGAACATAGGTAATAATAATAAGTATTGACGTAGGCATTCAATTACATTCTATAAATATGATGCGATTTCATTATACTTACAAGAAATGATTAACGAAGCCTTTTGAATGAAATATAGTTAAATTAGTTAACCCTTAGGTGCATAATGGTATGACTTATATGAACAAGCAATGCCAATTAGAACTCTGTTGCTCAGTTTGACAGTGCCAATAGATTACTTATTTCGACATGTGTCATTTCCATCATATCGTTTTTGATACTTTAAAATAATCACATGATTAAAATAATCACATGATACAATTTGATTATATTTACGAGAAATTATTAACGAAGCTTCTTGAATAATCACATGATACAATTTGATTATATTTACGAGAAATTATTAACGAAGCTTCTTAAACACTTAAAAAAAATCACATTTTTGGTGATGATAATCATTGCTCAGCATGATTTTTAAAAGATTTTCATTTTAACCTCGTAAAGCTCATTCCATTTTTAGGACAAGTGAAATAATAACTCAGTGTCCTAAAAAAGGACATATTATTTTTAATTTTAGGATCTGCAAAATAAAATTTATATTTTTTTGAACAATATGACGTCTTAGGCCGTTATCAGTAAATTATGTTGTCCTAAAAATAGGACGATGGGCCTTACAAAGTTAAACAAACAGGACGGGATTCAACAACAAGATCTGACTTCTTTAAAACATTCTTATTTATGTTCATTTTAATCCCATTTAACCAAGCGCAGCAAAACAGAATAACTTCAATTAAGTCGAAGATCAAGAGATTCAAAAGCCATGCAACTAGCGGTCTGAGTGCAGTTATTTATGGGTAAAGCTAAAAGGAAATCTCAGTATAAGATTAAGTTTTCCTTTTCCAGTAATACGATAAGGTTATAACTGAAATGTTATTTTTAATACAAAGGTAAAACGAAACGAAATTGAGTTGTTTTTGTTACAATCGGGAAGATAACGCTGCGGTAATATATTTGAGTGTTGTGTTACAAAAGCAACGAAATAGGAAAATTTTAGATGAAATCATGTAAACAAATAAATCAGGCGTACAATTCAAAAAATCTCAGGTAATTGGGCATCTTAAAGTTGTAAAATTATAACTAACGTGAGACTCAAACATTAAAATATTATCGAACGAGCTGCGCTTTAACCGAGGGTTGCTCCCGGGCGAGGACCCTGGGAATGGGTCGAAACAATGTCGAGAAATCATCGACTTAAATACGAGTAACCCGGTTCGATACTATTTTAATACATCTTACAGTTATTACATTGCCATTTTTAAAACGATTGTGGTACTCGTGTAGTACCTCGTGTTTAGTCGTTATACATTTTACATACAACCACATTTTTACATATAATGAGAACGCTTGGACAAATCATTCATAAAAATAATAAAGAAACACAAGCTAATTCGTGTGTACGATAGCGATAAAGTTCATAACCCTTGAACACCCCTTTGTAGTTGAAATAAAATTACAACACTTACTCCCTTATTCATAAACGTTTGCTAACTAAACAAGCCGCTAATAATTGTTTTTCCCTTTCGGTCTTAACAATGTGTCCATAAGAGCAAAAGGGACAAACAATTATTAGCGGCTTGTTAAGTTAGCAAATTTTATGAATAAGGGGGTTAGTGTATTTTATCAACGCAATAGGTGTAACAAAATAAGGAGGTGCCCCATGGGGACCCTACTAAACACCCTGTCATAATATTAAATAAACTTTATACTACATACTACTTATATTTCAGTTGACTTGAATTCACGTAATATACTACTATAATGTACATAAGACGCTTGCAAGCAGATCACAAAGTGCCGCGGGGCGACATAAGTGACATAGTGAGGGCATGTATGAACGTGTTAACAGCGTTTGACATTCCGCGAACGGGGCTTATTATGAAAGCATAACAAAGTTGTGGATTGAACGTATTGTGAAAACACAAATTAAACAAAGCCTACCTAGTCTTGTAAGGGATTGCATATACCCGAGAAAATTTACTGGTGGTTGCTAAGACTGAGTGGCCGAGGGGTGCAGGCATCAGCCGTGAAAGCTGACCACGTAGGTTCGATCCCCACCTCAGACGTTGGTGATCTTGGTCGTTTAATATTTTTCTTTGATACCTATATGACATCCAATATTCATAAAGTTGTGGATTATACTTTGTTTTTATTTTATATTAAATAATTCAGGTCGCTCGGCTATTGTATACCATATAAATATAAATAGTTGGTCAGTACCTACCTATGGAATCATTTCAAGTGTTAAAGTAGTGTTACCAGTACATTGTTGCTCGATATAATTACAAAAATCACTACTTAGTTACACTACCTACTTAGTCTAACTTCAAAATCATCTTGGAGTATGGAGCCGCTACATAACAAGGAAAAAATCGGCTGTAACAAAGGGACAGACAGACAAAGACGCGAGTGATCCTATAAGGGCTCCATTTTTTCCCTTTTTGTGGTACGGAACCCTACAAAATATTATGTGCCTACATTTTTGTTGACTGTACTAAAACCTTGGTTTGAATTATATGAGATAATATTAAAACTTCACGACTACAGACGATGCAAGCAAAGTGCCGCGATCACAAAGTGCTGCGACATAAGTGACATAGTGAATGAAAATGTATATATGAACGCTCGTCGACAATGTTCGACATTCCGTTACAGGAGGTGTATTCTGAAAACGTCAGATATCGAATGTGATGCCCAGCTCATTCGTTGCTATACTTACTCAAACTGTGTCAGTTGTTTGACTGAAAACCAACCGTATTCTATGAATTGATTAGCTTTAGATTTGATATAGCAATGATATTACTAGATCAATATCGAGAGCTAGAAGTATTTTCATAACTTGCTATAAAAACACTTGGATCTACTGTGATATTTCCATGAATCGATTAGCTTTAGATTTGATATAGCGATGATATTACTAGATCAATATCGAGAGCTAGAAGTCTATGGTAAGGTATATGATTTTCATTATATGCCTTTCAGAAATTGACTTTTCATTCTCTCATACATAGGATCTTTCATAAATTAGGTATTTTAGAGTAGACACTAATTTAATGTATTTTCTATAGAATCAAACATAGTGCACATCTTCTGTCTTGGTCATGTAACCGATCGACATTTTATCTATTAGATTATAATAGCCCCTGAAGCGTGAAGCGCATACCAGGACACGCTGCTTCGGGCAACTGACGATGGGTAGTAACTATTCAAAGCTGTAAGTAAAGGTTCTATTTTTGTCATTTTTGCTTTGCAGATGCTATTCTGCAATCGTATACGGTATATCGTATGAAAATTCACGTGACCCTCACTTCATTTTCATTCGAACCTATCACTCTCATAATTGTATGTATGAGAGTGAGTTTCCAACGAAAATGATGTCAGGGTCACGTCATTTTTCATTCAAATCTATAATTTTAATACATTAATTATTAGTTTATTACTTACTAAGTTACGTGACCATTTCCATACATTATAAGAATATAAATTAGTTAATTTAACCTCATACGAACGTACTTCGATAATAATCATTGTTACATTTTTCAACTATAAACATTTGAATGTATACAGAATGTATGAACATAATAGTGTGTAATGATCTAATGATTTATAGGTAGAACACAATTTTTTTATAGACATCGAATGACCTTTATTATTGGAGATAATGTCGAAAATATAAATTGAAATACTTTTTAGAAATTATTAGACTTTACCTAAAGGCCCTAAAGGTTATCTTAAACAAGTTTAACATTAATTATTAAACTTTAGTTGTAACATGAAACTGTTGATTTCATAAATGAAGTCATTAAAAGTTTTAGTAGTAGTAGTAGTACATTAGAGTTCTGAAGACTAATCAATTTTATTATTAATGAAAATAGAGCAAATAAATTCTAATTGCAAAAAAGATTAATTGTATCGTTTTTCGGCAAACTTAAAAGCGGTGTCTTTCATCTGTAGGCGTCACATTTAAATATGGCATTGGCACTCCTACTTAATTTATTTTTAAACGGTAATTTTTATTTCATATTCAATAGGGCTAATATTTTATTCATCAATCATTATTAAATTAATTACATATTACTCTAAAATTAATAAAATATTTTAAAAATTAAAAATTAAACCGCCTTCAAAAATACGCTGGAACTAATAAAAAGTGCAAAATAAGTTTGGTTCCTACCACTTAGGATTTCCTACCCAAACCTTTAAACCTTTTACCCTATTCATTGAAATAAAATATGATTCCTAGGTACCCCACTGATCTCAGTGAAGTCGGTGCCAAGACAAATACGTCCACAGGCTACATCACACTCATATTTTAGGGTTAGTTATTATTTTAGGGTTAAGAAATACTCTTCAAAATATTATGAATTAAATCAACATATTATTAATATTATGAAGTGTATACATCATATTATTTAGTTGTTGTTATTCTGTGTCTTGGCACCGACTTCACTGAGATCAGTGGGGTACCTAGGAATCATATTTTATTTCAATGAATAGGGTAAAAGGTTTAAAGGTTTGGGTAGGAAATCCTAAGTGGTAGGAACCAAAATTATTTTGCACTTTTTATTAGTTCCAGCGTATTTTTGAAGGCGGTTTAATTTTTGTTTTTAAAATATTTTATTTTTTGCTTTTTAGTATAGTATAAATATAAAATAGGTTCAGTAAAAGTACATTGTGCATCTAGGGAGGTAAGTACGGTATAACCAACGAGAGTGTTAGAAGCCCGACCCCGTAGGCGGAGGCTTTTAATGACTTGAGTTAGTATTCCGCTTAGTGAGAATTATCCCCCAACTCCTAATCGCTAAGGAGTTGTACCTTCCATCATCAGCTCACCAACATGAGCCTATGACCACCTAAAGGCAAATACTCGAATAGCTTAAAAAAACATGAAATATGTTGTATTTAAAGAATTATCCTATTAATCCTAATCGTTAAGGAGTTGTACCTTCCATCAACAGCTCACCAACATGAGCCTATGACCACCTAAAGGCAAATACTGGAATAGCTTCCAAAAACCATGAAACGTGTTATATTTAAAGAATTATTGCCCAATTCCTAATCGCTAAGGAGTTGTACCTTCCATCATCAGCTCACCAACATGAGCCTATGACCACCTAAAGGCAAATACTCGAATAGCTTAAAAAAACATGGAATATGGTGTATTTAAAGAATTATTGACCAACTCCTAATCGCTAAGGAGTTGGTCCTTCCATCATCAGCTACATGAGCCTATGACTACCTAAAGGCAAATACTTGAATAGCTTCCAAAATACATGTAATATGTTATATTTAAAGAATTATCCTCTTAATCCTAATCGTTAAGGAGTTGTACCTTCCATCATCAGCTCACCAACATGAGTCTATGACCACCTAAAGGCAAATACTGGAATAGCTTCCAAAAATCATGAAACGTGTTATATTTAAAGAATTATTGCCCAATTCCTAATCGCTAAGGAGTTGTACCTTCCATCATCAGCTCTTCAACATGAGCCTTTGACCACCTAAAGGCAAATACTTGAATAGCTTCCAAAAACCATGAAACGTGTTATATTTAAAGAATTATTGCCCAACTCCTAATCGCTAAGGAGTTGTACCTTCCATCATCAGCTCACCAACATGAGCCTATGACCACCTAAAGGCAAATACTTGAATAGTTTCCAAAATACATGTAATATGTTATATTTAAAGAATTATCCTCTAACTCCTAATCGTTAAGGAGTTGTACCTTCCATCATCAGCTCACCAACATGAACCTATGACCACCGAAAGGCAAATACTGGAATAGCTTCCAAAAACCATGAATCGTGTTATATTTAAAGAATTATTGCCCAACTCCTAATCTCTAGGAGTTGTACCTTCCATCATCAGCTCACTGACTTAAGACGTTCATTACTAGACGCAAATACTTGATTGGCTTTCGAAAATAAATGAAAAATGTCATGTGTGCCTACAACATTTGAAGAGTTCCCTCAATTTCTCCAGGATCCCATCATCAGATCTGGACCGGACGACAATGGGACCAACTAGAAGGTATACCCTTTCAAACAAAAAAAGAATTTTCCAAATCGGTCCACGCGTCTTCGAGCAATCGGGGAACATACATAAAAAAAAAAAAAAGATTTCGTCGAATTGTAAACCTCCTCCTTTTTGAAGTCGGCTAAAAAAAATTTGGACATTTTCATACATTTTGATTGCGTGATCATGAACACGTTGTATGGGAGAGTAATTTTTTTTTTTCACGAATTCGAGTTTGGCCCCATAGTAAAAG
>JALPQI010011277.1:0-34161 GCA_025490895.1 Thaumatotibia leucotreta | reverse complement strand
AATTTTAAATTCCAACAGAATAAGTGTAGTACTTTTCTATTTTTCTTATTAGTTTTTTAATAGGTGGCATGGTACCTCAATCTGGCTGTTTCGCGATTTTAAATAAAAAAAGGTTTTAGGGGTTGGGGTAATTAATATTACTAAATAAATTATATATAATATTTTGAATGATTACTACACAGTATAAAACAATAGTTATTTATTATACAAGGGGGTACAGATATTGTTTAACTGTCGTGCTAATATTGAGACCTAAGCTAGCGAAAGATTGCAAAATTGAGCCACGAGCGTAGCGAGTGGTTCAAAAACTGCATTGCGAAGGTTTCAAGGCACGAGAGTTGAACAAACTTTGCCGCCAAGTGTAATACAACTTTTATCTCAATTATATCTCTTTTATATCATTATTTACTGTGCGTACCTAGGTACATTGCTGCTCCGCAAAACTTAAAAAAAATTGTGGGGTTATAATTAAGTCAAAATAATCTCGTAATCCATGATTACACTAATGAATCCCATGCCTAGTTTAATGTATCGCCCCCATTAGATTTACACACGGTATGTTTGTTGTGCAGTAAGCAGTTCCACCGGCGGAGGCTCACTAGTCAGCTCGTCCAAACGAAGCAGCAAACAGCAGAGCTCTCAAAGCAAAGGTAAGTTTCTGGTAGTGGTCATGTACTTCCAGTCAACCAATCAGAGCCATAATTCATGAGAGTATTTTTTGGTTACTTTTTACCCCCCTGGTGATGTTGGGTAAAGTTCTGGGTTACCTTGGTACCCCCGTGGGTGCTTAGGGAAGACTTACTTACGTGTATTTTTTTCATTCTACCAAATTTAAAGATTTTTTATAATTTAATATTCTTATATATTTAAGTAATAAAATTCCGTAAATAATTCTCTTAATCGCGAGAACGTATTTAAACTCGATAGTTTTTCTATCACACTCCATATTTTTCTCGGTTTGTTCATTGGATTTCACTTCCACTAGTTCCGTAGATTCTAATGCTGCCACAACTGTCAAAAATTACATATTACGACAAAATAAATCATTGACATTAAATTATATTTGGTTTTTAGACGAATCTTCCGAATTGGTGAAACGAAGCGGCGGCGGAAAGACTATCATCAGCCAGAAAACCTCGAAGGCAGCGAAAGCGGCAAACCAGTCAGAAAACGACGGTAACTTAAAGACTTCCTTCTAAAGAACTGGTTATATTATAACCAGTATCTTTAAACAGCTTGTCACTTAGTTAACTTATTCCAATATTGAAAAACTATTACAAAAAATTTGCCACTATAAGCTTATTTGTATACTTACTTTGAAAAAGTGGCATTCTGAGTGTAAACACATTTTCTTGTGGTCCAACTTTATTAAAAAATGTGTTACCTACGTACAGAGTCGAGGTTAAGCCAGCTAACCAAGCCTGATGGGACCGTTATCACCTCCGAATCAAGCTCCAAGGACAAGAAGAGCGCAGGCGCTGAGCAGAAATCTGGTAAGTATCACTATCTATGGTAAGATAGAAGCACCCCAAGCATTACGGCTTCAGTTGACTTAGCACATTTTTGGTGCTCGCCAATGTCTCCGCGAGATAAACTTCCCGTTTTACTAACTATATTGATAAAAGAGGGAGGGATAGTCAATCTCCTGCTGACATACTGTCGCGCCAACTATGTCTATGTGTGCCATGAATAGACACCGGAAAAATTGGCCAAACCCAGAAAAGGCAACCCTTCTGAAGATCCGCCTACGTGCTCAGCCTAGGGGGAAGAGCACGTGATTATCACTGTCACTTAGATATGTGCAGTTATCTGTAACTTCCCCTTTTTGACGCGCCAACTCTATTCAATCTCCTCAGACATAGCTGGCATCAAATCCATAGGTACAGTCAAGTGCAAAAATAAGTATCGAAAGAATCCGTTCATAAATATGTTACGACGTTCTTATTACACAGAATTAGAGTGCACTGGGACATATTTTTGAACGTTTTTGTATACCCCTTATTTTGTCTTCGACTGTACATTCCTCACTTTGTTACAGTTTCGGAAATCAAACTAATGATTTGACATCGGAAGCGGAGTTGTAATTAAACCGCATTAATAAGTTATACGTAATTTGTTTTATAGAAACCTCCGACCTCATCGAACAAGACAGGAGTGGCACAAGGGTCACCAAGCACAGCAGTAAGGAGAGCCAAAAGAGTGCACAAGCTCAGCAGAAATCAGGTAGGACGTTAGTTATTATCACAAAATCGATTCCCTCACTTTTTTATATCAGGCCTGCTACCGCGAACACCGAAGTTCGTAAACTTTAGTGTCTACGGTAGCAGGTCAGGTATTTTTTACAGTTTCCTACTGAGAGGCACTAGCTGTTTCGATATTAAGAAGTAAAAAAAATCATACATTTACAATTTCATCATAGAAATCTATGAAAAATCCGACCCAGAACCTGTTGGGAGTGTTGGGCCCTGCTCAGTGTAGGATTCCGTAGTTATTCAAAAACTGCTGGGCCGATTAAGTTTGTTCGAAACAGTTAGACTCGACAACCTTAATTTACTGTTGCCCGAAAACATGCTTTCCCACTTTATGAATTGGTTACGATCTACTTATAAATTAATATTAGACGAACAGTCACATCAATATCAATAACACTTGAGGCTAGTGTTTTATTTCCTAGTTGACAATAAAACTAAAATAACCTTTTCTCGCAGCTCATAACAAATGGTCGATCACCAACCTTCAAGATGGTGAGACTGATGTGGAGGAGACCAATACCAGCGAAAGTTCACAGCAACAGCAGAGCAGCGGTGAGTTGCACAGGAAACATAAGTCCCCTTGACTTGACTTCCTCCCCCCTTTTATGTACGATTTCCGTCGAACGGGAAGAATCACGTCGCGACGGGATGTATTCCTATTTATTCATTCTGTATGGCAGGACATCCGCTAGAATCGCTAGATGGAACGCACACCATGGTGACAGGTGCGACAATTGTTAAATTGTTACTGATGTCACGCATGGGCAGTATCGCACCGATCATCATTATCACATTTATCACCATCATCATCAGCCAATTGACGTCCACTGCTGGACATAGGCTTCCCCCAGAGAGTTGCACAAAGAGATCGGTTGTGAGCTGTCCGCATCCATTGGACACCCGCAACCTTTACCAGGTCGTCGCTCCATCTTGTGGGGGGCCTTCCCACGCTGCGAACCGTCGCACCGATCACCATGGTGAAATAGGGACCTGGAAGCGCTGCATGATATGGCGGGCAACAGAAGCCTATGGAGGGGACTGGTCAACAACATTATAGGGGCACCGGTCTCAAAAGCGACCACTCTATAACACTGTTTTATTGTATTTTTTTCTTACACAGATTTTTTGGTACTACAGAATGCCTTTAAGGCGTAATCCACGATTTTTTTGAGTTTTATCCGTTAAAGCAGGTTAAAGGGTTCAGGGCACGACTGACTACAACCGGTATCTCCAAGATCCCATCATTGGACCCCGACTTGGTACCAAGAGGGCCATCTCGGTATCATAAGTACCGGTTCGATAAAATAAAAATTAAATCGGTAACCGATTTTCAGAGATATCAAGTAACGTACATACAAAAACAGTCGTATTGAGAACCTCCTCTTTTTTTGAAGTCGGTTAAAAGTATTCGTTTTTACATTTCTGAAATATCATTTCTTTTTAATTTTCAGAGAAATCCGAAAGTTCTACGATCGTTGAGAAGGGACTCGACTTAAGTACCCCAGACGAGGCTGACGTTGACATGGGTAGGTTATTCGATATTCGTAGGAAATTTAACCCCTGGAACACCGCTGTCAAAAAATTGAGTTCAATTATTTTAAATTATAGTCCAAATGGCTTGTGATACCGTCACTCCGTCCCGTATTTGACAGCAACTCGCAGCTACCTGTCTCTTTTATATGATCGAAAAGAGACTGATAGTTAATAAGCGCAAGATGTGCTCTACTAATGAACAACGAAAATAAATCTTATCTGTCAGCAAGACAGTTACTTTGACAGAACACTCGATGGCATAACAACACACGACCACTTTAGTGGTTCTTGGCGTTCAAAGGATTAATAGAGTAACACAATAATTGGGTATTTTGTCCAACAATTGTGTATTGAGAGATAGGTGCATTAGATGACCAATTTGAAGTGAATACCCATTTAGTATGATTGCGACACACAAATACAGATTTAAAACTCTTTTTACAGCACAACACAAGCTCGTGGACATAAAAATGCCAAGTAAGTATAGCACACATTTCTTAAAAGTATTATAGGTACACAATGTAAAGATAAAGTAGTTCAAAAGACTGTACTCTCATTATTTCGACGTTTTTTTATTAATGTCCTCTCCCGACAAGACAGCAGTGTTGAAATGTATGTGTGTTAAAAAGTGGATACATCTCTTTCTAGTCAACTGCGTAACCAAAATGGCATTCTGCGATCGTATACGATAAGTCACGTGACCATAGTAATGTATGGAAATGATCACATTCACGTGACATTTCGTACGAACCTGTCAATCGCATGCATTTATTATTTATTACATAATGACATTTTGGCTAGGCCTGCAGAATTGGTAATTCAATTTTGTACCTACATTCCTACACTGCTTTTTTTTGCAAGACTATTTTCTACTACATTATTTCGTTAAGTCTAAGTATACTTAACGTCTAAGAGGCTTTAATAAAAAAAAATGCACGCACTTATTTACTAATCACATACCACACACACACAATACATACACTCGAAACACATTCACCTCCATTTTCACAATGTCACAATTGTACTAAATGGTATTCATGTCAAATTTACAGACAGCAAAGAAGAATATGACATAATAACTGAAGAAAAGGAAGGCATTGTTACCATGAAACTTGTTCCGCGCTCAATGTCAGAGTGTAAGTGTATTTATACATAAAGACTTAAGGTTCATACATATAGCGCCCTCTATTAGGAAGAGAAGAGAGGGTTCCCGCGCTTTGTATAAAGTACGGTGGGGCGTGGTGCCCTACAGAGGGTGTCCCAAAAATATAGGACATGTAGATATTGTAGATATTGGGACATTAAGGGATATTTTGCTAAAATAAGACTGTTATTAAAACAAATTGCAATACTGTAAGAAAGCTCGTGATTTTGTAAAAATTACAAAACATACCAAAAGAAAAGAAAATGAGGAGGAGTTGGAGCTTAACCCTTTATTTTTCTCAGGAACAGTGGTGTAGGATTAGAAACGGAAGTATTTTTTTTTATCTCATTTGCTACTAGTCAAAAGCGCTCTTTGCTGGGCCTATTTGAATAAAGAATACTTTGACTAATCAAAACGGCCCTATGTGACAAATCAAGACATATAATATAATAAATAGAAGCAGAAATGTCACTGTACGCTAACTAAAGCCATAGTTTCGTATCGTTGTTATTCGCGCGTTTTTTTATGGGCGTGCCCACCGCTATTCGCCAATAGGGTTGGTATTCAATCCACTGTCTAGGACAGCTTTCGGTACATGCGGTGCGGCAAATGTTACTAAAGCGCCTACTACACGTTCCTGAATCAGTCACTGACGACAGAGATGTCATAATATGCTAGACACGATTCAAAATACTGCGTCGCCTCTGCTCTGCCGTCAGCGACTGATTGAGGAAGGTGTAATAGGCGCTTCAATCTTATGTTGATTGCAGGGTACCGTCGAACTCACTCGGAATCCGAATCTTCTAGCAGTTCGTCAGAATCATCAAGCTCAACTTTAATCAGGAAAGGTGAGGACTTATTTATTATTTTTATTTAATCATTGTTACATTTAGGTTACATATAGTTAACTAAAAATAAGCGCCGAGAAACCCTAAACTCGGGTTTGTACCGACACCTCATTCGCAGAGTTCAGTTTCGTGGAATTAATAAAATTAAAATTAAAATTAAAATTTTATGAACTAGTGAATGAGTACTTTAAATAATGAAATAGTTACTCACGTGCACTTGGTCACTACGCGCGACATGTTTCGAAGAGGGTAGGTATGTCTCCATTATCAGGAGTACATGACGCGCGCGCTATGTGTTAGCACGAGCTCAGTGCTTGACAATGGAGACCTAGGCTCTCCTAAACATGTCGAATGAACAAATACACGTGACTTTAACCGTTTAAATATATTTATAGGTACTATGTCACACGATAATTCACAAACTATGTCTCTTCCTTCACCAATTCCAAATGGAACTCCGTAAAAATAATTATATTAAAATGTTATCTGTAGTCTTATGATACCCGGATTTGACGTCGTTACATTAGTTTACCGGCACGTTCTGACAAGTTCGCAAGTATAACTAACTATCATAAGCGACCTGAACCCTAATACTAAATCAAGTAGTTAAAAAACTAAAAAAAACACGCTTTTTTCGTATTATTAACGGAAAATTCTTTGATTTGAAACCCATAACATGGGCATGGATTTCAAACAGTCAATCTGCCATTTTAAGAAGGCCAACATATTGGATTTGTAATGACGTTTCTTAGCTAGTCATAAAACTCATAAATTGTAATCAGAACTCAGATCGTGTGCAAAATTTTATCCTAATCTAATCGTAGACAGGGAAGTAGGTTGAACCAAGATTTCAAGATTTTCTTACTTAAATGTGGAGCTAATAAAGAGTGTAAGAACTTAAATTTGATTAAAGTAAAACGCAGACTCATTCCGACATTATGGTGCACATCGACAAAAAAGTTTAATTTTTTTTTAAATACCTATGAATAAAGCCACAGATCAAGTAACAAATTACATTACAGTAATTATTTTTCTTCTGATAAACTAATACAAAAACGCGTTACATTTGAAAATCAGCATATAATAAATAAAAATCGGCGGAGAATGTAAAAAAAGAAACAAAACGTACTCTTCGTAAATAATATAATTTCCTCTGTGAACAGGACATAAGAGACGTCCAGGTCCAGGACCACAACCAGGACAACCACAACAGCCGCAACAACCACAACAGCCTCAGCAACCACAGCAGCCGCAACAGCCACAGCAGCCGCAACAACCACAGCAGCCGCAACAACCACAGCAGCCGCAACAACCACAGCAGCCGCAACAACCACAGAACCCACAACAACCACAGCAGCCGCAGCAACCACAGAACCCACAACAACCACAACAGCCGCAGCAACCACAGAACCCACAACAACCACAGCAGCCGCAGCAACCACAGAACCCACAACAACCACAGCAGCCACAGAACCCACAACAACCACAGCAGCCGCAGAACCCACAACAACCACAGCAGCCACAGATCCCACAACAACCACAGCAGCCGCAGCAACCACAGAACCCACAACAACCACAACAGCCGCAGCAACCACAGAACCCACAACAACCACAGCAGCCGCAGCAACCACAGAACCCACAACAACCACAACAGCCGCAGCAACCACAGAACCCACAACAACCACAGCAGCCGCAGCAACCACAGAACCCACAACAACCACAGCAGCCGCAGCAACCACAGAACCCACAACAACCCCAACAGCCGCAGCAACCACAGAACCCACAACAACCACAGCAGCCGCAGCAACCACAGAACCCACAACAACCACAGCAGCCGCAGCAACCACAACAACCACAGCAGCCGCAGAACCCACAACAACCACAGCAGCCGCAGCAACCACAGAACCCACAACAACCACAGCAGCCACAACAACCACAGCAGCCGCAGAACCCACAACAACCACAGCAGCCGCAGCAACCACAGAACCCACAACAACCACAGCAGCCACAACAACCACAGCAGCCGCAGAACCCACAACAACCACAGCAGCCGCAGCAACCACAGCAGCCGCAGCAACCACAGAACCCACAACAGCCGCAGCAACCACAGAACCCACAACAGCCGCAGCAACCACAGAACCCACAACAACCACAGCAGCCGCAGCAACCACAGAACCCACAACAGCCGCAGCAACCACAGAACCCACAACAGCCGCAACAACCACAGAACCCACAACAACCACAACAGCCGCAGCAACCACAGAACCCACAACAGCCGCAACAACCACAGAACCCACAACAACCACAGCAGCCACAACAACCACAGCAGCCGCAACAACCACAACAGCCGCAGCAACCACAACAGCCGCAGCAACCACAGAATCCACAACAACCACAACAGCCGCAGCAACCACAGAACCCACAACAGCCGCAGCAACCACAGCAGCCGCAGAACCCACAACAGCCGCAGCAACCACAACAGCCGCAGAACCCACAACAGCCGCAGCAACCACAGAACCCACAACAGCCGCAGCAACCACAGAACCCACAACAACCACAGCAGCCGCAACAACCACAACAGCCGCAGCAACCACAGAACCCACAACAGCCGCAGCAACCACAGAACCCACAACAACCACAACAGCCGCAGCAACCACAGAACCCACAACAACCACAACAGCCGCAGCAACCACAGAACCCACAACAACCACAGCAGCCGCAACAACCACAACAGCCGCAGCAACCACAACAGCCGCAGAACCCACAACAACCACAGCAGCCGCAACAACCACAACAGCCGCAGCAACCACAACAGCCGCAGAACCCACACCAGCCGCAGCAACCACAGAACCCACAACAACCACAGCAGCCGCAGAACCCACAACAGCCGCAGCAACCACAGAACCCACAACAACCACAGCAGCCGCAGAACCCACAACAGCCGCAGCAACCACAACAGCCGCAGAACCCACAACAGCCGCAGCAACCACAGAACCCACAACAACCACAGCAGCCGCAACAACCACAACAGCCGCAGCAACCACAGAACCCACAACAACCACAGCAGCCGCAACAACCACAACAGCCGCAGCAACCACAGAACCCACAACAACCACAGCAGCCGCAACAACCACAACAGCCGCAGCAACCACAGAACCCACAACAGCCGCAGCAACCACAGAACCCACAACAACCACAACAGCCGCAGCAACCACAGAACCCACAACAGCCGCAGCAACCACAGAACCCACAACAACCACAGCAGCCGCAGCAACCACAGAACCCACAACAGCCGCAGCAACCACAGAACCCACAACAACCACAGCAACCACAGAACCCACAACAACCACAGCAACCACAACAGCCGCAGCAACCACAGAACCCACAACAACCACAACAGCCGCAGCAACCACAGCAGCCGCAGCAACCACAGAACCCACAACAACCACAACAGCCGCAGCAACCACAGCAGCCGCAGCAACCACAGAACCCACAACAACCACAGCAGCCGCAGCAACCACAGAACCCACAACAGCCGCAGCAACCACAGAACCCACAACAACCACAGCAGCCGCAGCAACCACAGAACCCACAACAACCACAGCAGCCGCAACAACCACAACAGCCGCAGAACCCACAACAGCCGCAGCAACCACAGAACCCACAACAGCCGCAGCAACCACAGAACCCACAACAACCACAGCAGCCGCAACAACCACAACAGCCGCAGCAACCACAGCAGCCGCAGCAACCACAGAACCCACAACAACCACAGCAGCCGCAGCAACCACAGAACCCACAACAGCCGCAGCAACCACAGAACCCACAACAGCCGCAGCAACCACAGAACCCACAACAACCACAGCAGCCGCAACAACCACAACAGCCGCAGCAACCACAGAACCCACAACAGCCGCAGCAACCACAGAACCCACAACAACCACAACAGCCGCAGCAACCACAGAACCCACAACAGCCGCAACAACCACAGAACCCACAACAACCACAGCAGCCACAACAACCACAGCAGCCGCAACAACCACAACAGCCGCAGCAACCACAACAGCCGCAGCAACCACAGAACCCACAACAACCACAGCAGCCGCAGCAACCACAGAACCCACAACAGCCGCAGCAACCACAGAACCCACAACAGCCGCAGCAACCACAGAACCCACAACAACCACAGCAGCCGCAACAACCACAACAGCCGCAGCAACCACAGAACCCACAACAGCCGCAGCAGCCGCAACAACCACAACAGCCACAGCAACCACAACAGCCGCAGAACCCACAACAGCCGCAGCAACCACAGAACCCACAACAGCCGCAGCAACCACAGAACCCACAACAACCACAGCAGCCGCAACAACCACAACAGCCGCAGCAACCACAACAGCCGCAGCAACCACAGAACCCACAACAACCACAACAGCCGCAGCAACCACAGAACCCACAACAGCCGCAGCAACCACAGAACCCACAACAACCACAGCAGCCGCAACAACCACAACAGCCGCAGCAACCACAGAACCCACAACAGCCGCAGCAGCCGCAACAACCACAACAGCCACAGCAACCACAACAGCCGCAGAACCCACAACAGCCGCAGCAACCACAGAACCCACAACAGCCGCAGCAACCACAGAACCCACAACAACCACAGAACCCACAACAACCACAGCAGCCGCAGCAACCACAGCAGCCGCAGAACCCACAACAGCCGCAGCAACCACAGAACCCACAACAACCACAGCAGCCGCAGCAACCACAGAACCCACAACAGCCGCAGCAACCACAGAACCCACAACAACCACAGCAGCCGCAGCAACCACAACAGCCGCAGCAACCACAGAACCCACAACAGCCGCAGCAGCCGCAACAACCACAACAGCCACAGCAACCACAGCAGCCGCAGAACCCACAACAGCCGCAACAACCACAGAACCCACAACAACCACAACAGCCGCAACAACCACAACAGCCGCAACAACCACAACAGCCGCAGCAACCACAGAACCCACAACAGCCGCAGCAACCACAGAACCCACAACAGCCGCAGCAACCACAGAACCCACAACAACCACAGCAGCCGCAACAACCACAACAGCCGCAGCAACCACAGAACCCACAACAGCCGCAGCAGCCGCAACAACCACAACAGCCACAGCAACCACAACAGCCGCAGAACCCACAACAGCCGCAGCAACCACAGAACCCACAACAACCACAGCAGCCGCAACAACCACAACAGCCGCAGCAACCACAACAGCCGCAGCAACCACAGAACCCACAACAACCACAACAGCCGCAGCAACCACAGAACCCACAACAGCCGCAGCAACCACAGAACCCACAACAACCACAGCAGCCGCAACAACCACAACAGCCGCAGCAACCACAGAACCCACAACAGCCGCAGCAGCCGCAACAACCACAACAGCCACAGCAACCACAACAGCCGCAGAACCCACAACAGCCGCAGCAACCACAGAACCCACAACAGCCGCAGCAACCACAGAACCCACAACAACCACAGAACCCACAACAACCACAGCAGCCGCAGCAACCACAGCAGCCGCAGAACCCACAACAGCCGCAGCAACCACAGAACCCACAACAGCCGCAGCAACCACAGAACCCACAACAGCCGCAGCAACCACAGAACCCACAACAACCACAGCAGCCGCAGCAACCACAACAGCCGCAGCAACCACAGAACCCACAACAGCCGCAGCAGCCGCAACAACCACAACAGCCACAGCAACCACAGCAGCCGCAGAACCCACAACAGCCGCAACAACCACAGAACCCACAACAACCACAACAGCCGCAGCAACCACAACAGCCGCAGCAACCACAACAGCCGCAGAACCCACAACAGCCGCAGCAACCACAGAACCCACAACAGCCGCAGCAACCACAGAACCCACAACAACCACAGCAGCCGCAACAACCACAACAGCCGCAGCAACCACAACAGCCGCAGCAACCACAGAACCCACAACAACCACAGAACCCACAACAACCACAGCAGCCGCAGCAACCACAGCAGCCGCAGAACCCACAACAGCCGCATCAACCACAGAACCCACAACAGCCGCAGCAACCACAGAACCCACAACAGCCGCAGCAACCACAGAACCCACAACAACCACAGCAGCCGCAGCAACCACAACAGCCGCAGCAACCACAGAACCCACAACACCCCCAGCAGCCGCAGCAACCACAACAGCCGCAGCAGCCGCAGCAACCACAACAGCCGCAGCAGCCGCAACAACCACAACAGCCACAGCAACCACAACAGCCGCAGAACCCACAACAGCCGCAGCAACCACAGAACCCACAACAGCCGCAGCAACCACAGAACCCACAACAACCACAGCAGCCGCAACAACCACAACAGCCGCAGCAACCACAACAGCCGCAGCAACCACAGAACCCACAACAACCACAGCAGCCGCAGCAACCACAGAACCCACAACAGCCGCAGCAACCACAGAACCCACAACAGCCGCAGCAACCACAGAACCCACAACAGCCGCAGCAACCACAGAACCCACAACAGCCGCAGCAACCACAGAACCCACAACAACCACAGCAGCCGCAGCAACCACAACAGCCGCAGCAACCACAGAACCCACAACAGCCGCAGCAACCACAGAACCCACAACAGCCGCAGCAACCACAGAACCCACAACAACCACAGCAGCCGCAGCAACCACAACAGCCGCAGCAACCACAGAACCCACAACAGCCGCAGCAGCCGCAGCAACCACAACAGCCGCAGCAACCACAGCAGCCACAGAACCCACAACAACCACAACAGCCGCAGCAACCACAGAACCCACAACAACCACAACAGCCGCAGCAACCACAGAACCCACAACAACCACAACAGCCGCAGCAACCACAGAACCCACAACAGCCGCAGCAACCACAGCAGCCGCAACAACCACAGCAGCCGCAGAACCCACAACAGCCGCAGCAACCACAGAACCCACAACAACCACAACAGCCGCAGCAACCACAGAACCCACAACAGCCGCAGCAACCACAGCAGCCGCAACAACCACAACAGCCGCAGAACCCACAACAGCCGCAGCAACCACAGAACCCACAACAACCACAGCAGCCGCAACAACCACAACAGCCGCAGCAACCACAGCAGCCGCAGCAACCACAGAACCCACAACAACCACAGCAGCCGCAACAACCACAACAGCCGCAGCAACCACAGCAGCCGCAGCAACCACAACAGCCGCAGCAACCACAGAACCCACAACAACCACAGCAGCCGCAGCAACCACAGAACCCACAACAGCCGCAGCAACCACAGAACCCACAACAACCACAGCAGCCGCAACAACCACAACAGCCGCAGCAACCACAACAGCCGCAGCAACCACAGAACCCACAACAACCACAACAGCCGCAGCAACCACAACAGCCGCAGAACCCACAACAGCCGCAGCAACCACAGAACCCACAACAACCACAGCAGCCGCAACAACCACAACAGCCGCAGCAACCACAACAGCCGCAGCAACCACAGAACCCACAACAACCACAACAGCCGCAGCAACCACAACAGCCGCAGCAACCACAGAACCCACAACAGCCGCAGCAACCACAGAACCCACAACAACCACAGCAGCCGCAACAACCACAACAGCCGCAGCAACCACAACAGCCGCAGCAACCACAGAACCCACAACAACCACAGCAGCCGCAACAACCACAACAGCCGCAGCAACCACAACAGCCGCAGCAACCACAGAACCCACAACAGCCGCAGCAACCACAGAACCCACAACAGCCGCAGCAACCACAGAACCCACAACAACCACAGCAGCCGCAGCAACCACAACAGCCGCAGCAACCACAGAACCTACAACAGCCGCAGCAACCACAGAACCCACAACAACCACAGCAGCCGCAGCAACCACAACAGCCGCAGCAACCACAGAACCCACAACAGCCGCAGCAACCACAGAACCCACAACAGCCGCAGCAACCACAGCAGCCACAGAACCCACAACAACCACAACAGCCGCAGCAACCACAGAACCCACAACAACCACAACAGCCGCAGCAACCACAGAACCCACAACAGCCGCAGCAACCACAGAACCCACAACAACCACAGCAGCCGCAGCAACCACAACAGCCGCAGCAACCACAACAGCCGCAGCAACCACAGAACCCACAACAGCCGCAGCAACCACAGAACCCACAACAACCACAGCAGCCGCAACAACCACAACAGCCGCAGCAACCACAACAGCCGCAGCAACCACAGAACCCACAACAACCACAGCAGCCGCAACAACCACAACAGCCGCAGCAACCACAACAGCCGCAGCAACCACAGAACCCACAACAGCCGCAGCAACCACAGAACCCACAACAGCCGCAGCAACCACAGAACCCACAACAACCACAGCAGCCGCAGCAACCACAACAGCCGCAGCAACCACAGAACCTACAACAGCCGCAGCAACCACAGAACCCACAACAACCACAGCAGCCGCAGCAACCACAACAGCCGCAGCAACCACAGAACCCACAACAGCCGCAGCAACCACAGAACCCACAACAGCCGCAGCAACCACAGCAGCCACAGAACCCACAACAACCACAACAGCCGCAGCAACCACAGAACCCACAACAACCACAACAGCCGCAGCAACCACAGAACCCACAACAGCCGCAGCAACCACAGAACCCACAACAACCACAGCAGCCGCAGCAACCACAACAGCCGCAGCAACCACAACAGCCGCAGCAACCACAGAACCCACAACAGCCGCAGCAGCCGCAACAACCACAACAGCCACAGCAACCACAACAGCCGCAGAACCCACAACAGCCGCAGCAACCACAGAACCCACAACAACCACAGCAGCCGCAGCAACCACAACAGCCGCAGCAACCACAGAACCCACAACAGCCGCAGCAACCACAGCAGCCACAACAACCACAACAGCCGCAGCAACCACAGAACCCACAACAACCACAACAGCCGCAGCAACCACAGAACCCACAACAACCCCAGCAGCCGCAGCAACCACAGAACCCACAACAACCACAACAGCCGCAGCAACCACAGAACCCACAACAGCCGCAGCAACCACAGCAGCCGCAACAACCACAACAGCCGCAGCAACCACAGCAGCCGCAACAACCACAGCAGCCGCAGAACCCACAACAGCCGCAGCAACCACAGAACCCACAACAACCACAACAGCCGCAGCAACCACAGAACCCACAACAGCCGCAGCAACCACAGCAGCCGCAACAACCACAACAGCCGCAGCAACCACAACAGCCGCAGAACCCACAACAGCCGCAGCAACCACAGAACCCACAACAGCCGCAGCAACCACAGAACCCACAACAACCACAGCAGCCGCAACAACCACAACAGCCGCAGCAACCACAGCAGCCGCAGCAACCACAGAACCCACAACAACCACAGCAGCCGCAACAACCACAACAGCCGCAGCAACCACAGCAGCCGCAGCAACCACAGAACCCACAACAGCCGCAGCAACCACAGAACCCACAACAGCCGCAGCAACCACAGAACCCACAACAACCACAGCAGCCGCAACAACCACAGCAGCCGCAGCAACCACAGAACCCACAACAACCACAGCAGCCGCAGCAACCACAGCAGCCGCAGCAACCACAGAACCCACAACAACCACAGCAGCCGCAGCAACCACAGAACCCACAACAACCACAACAGCCGCAGCAACCACAGAACCCACAACAACCACAACAGCCGCAGCAACCACAGCAGCCGCAGCAACCACAGAACCCACAACAACCACAGCAGCCGCAGCAACCACAGAACCCACAACAACCACAGCAGCCGCAGCAACCACAGAACCCACAACAACCACAGCAGCCGCAGCAACCACAGAACCCACAACAACCACAGCAGCCGCAGCAACCACAGAACCCACAACAACCACAACAGCCGCAGCAACCACAGAACCCACAACAACCACAACAGCCGCAGCAACCACAGCAGCCGCAGCAACCACAGAACCCACAACAACCACAGCAGCCGCAGCAACCACAGAACCCACAACAACCACAACAGCCGCAGCAACCACAGAACCCACAACAACCACAGCAGCCGCAGCAACCACAGAACCCACAACAACCACAACAGCCGCAGCAACCACAGAACCCACAACAACCACAACAGCCGCAGCAACCACAACAGCCGCAGCAACCACAGAACCCACAACAACCACAGCAGCCGCAGCAACCACAGAACCCACAACAACCACAACAGCCGCAGCAACCACAGAATCCACAACAACCACAACAGCCGCAGCAACCACAGCAGCCGCAGCAACCACAGAACCCACAACAACCACAACAGCCGCAGCAACCACAGAACCCACAACAACCACAACAGCCGCAGCAACCACAACAGCCGCAGCAACCACAGAACCCACAACAACCACAGCAGCCGCAGCAACCACAGAACCCACAACAACCACAACAGCCGCAGCAACCACAGAATCCACAACAACCACAACAGCCGCAGCAACCACAGCAGCCGCAGCAACCACAGAACCCACAACAGCCGCAGCAACCACAGAACCCACAACAACCACAGCAGCCGCAGCAACCACAGAACCCACAACAACCACAGCAGCCGCAGCAACCACAGAACCCACAACAACCACAACAGCCGCAGCAACCACAGAACCCACAACAACCACAGCAGCCGCAGCAACCACAGAACCCACAACAACCACAACAGCCGCAGCAACCACAGAACCCACAACAACCACAACAGCCGCAGCAACCACAGAACCCACAACAACCACAGCAGCCGCAGCAACCACAGAACCCACAACAACCACAACAGCCGCAGCAACCACAGAACCCACAACAACCACAGCAGCCGCAGCAACCACAGAACCCACAACAACCACAGCAGCCGCAGCAACCACAGAACCCACAACAACCACAGCAGCCGCAGCAACCACAGAACCCACAACAACCACAGCAGCCGCAGCAACCACAGAACCCACAACAACCCCAACAGCCGCAGCAACCACAGAACCCACAACAACCACAGCAGCCGCAGCAACCACAGAACCCACAACAACCACAACAGCCGCAGCAACCACAGAACCCACAACAACCACAGCAGCCGCAGCAACCACAGAACCCACAACAACCACAACAGCCGCAGCAACCACAACAGCCGCAGCAACCACAGAACCCACAACAACCACAGCAGCCGCAGCAACCACAGAACCCACAACAACCACAACAGCCGCAGCAACCACAGAACCCACAACAACCACAGCAGCCGCAGCAACCACAGAACCCACAACAACCACAACAGCCGCAGCAACCACAGAACCCACAACAACCACAACAGCCGCAGCAACCACAACAGCCGCAGCAACCACAGAACCCACAACAACCACAGCAGCCGCAGCAACCACAGAACCCACAACAACCACAACAGCCGCAGCAACCACAGAATCCACAACAACCACAACAGCCGCAGCAACCACAGCAGCCGCAGCAACCACAGAACCCACAACAACCACAACAGCCGCAGCAACCACAGAACCCACAACAACCACAACAGCCGCAGCAACCACAACAGCCGCAGCAACCACAGAACCCACAACAACCACAGCAGCCGCAGCAACCACAGAACCCACAACAACCACAACAGCCGCAGCAACCACAGAATCCACAACAACCACAACAGCCGCAGCAACCACAGCAGCCGCAGCAACCACAGAACCCACAACAACCACAACAGCCGCAGCAACCACAGAACCCACAACAACCACAACAGCCGCAGCAACCACAACAGCCGCAGCAACCACAGAACCCACAACAACCACAGCAGCCGCAGCAACCACAGAACCCACAACAACCACAACAGCCGCAGCAACCACAGAATCCACAACAACCACAACAGCCGCAGCAACCACAGCAGCCGCAGCAACCACAGAACCCACAACAACCACAACAGCCGCAGCAACCACAGAACCCACAACAACCACAACAGCCGCAGCAACCACAGCAGCCGCAGCAACCACAGAACCCACAACAACCACAGCAGCCGCAGCAACCACAGAACCCACAACAACCACAACAGCCGCAGCAACCACAGAACCCACAACAACCACAGCAGCCGCAGCAACCACAACAGCCGCAGCAACCACAGAACCCACAACAACCACAGCAGCCGCAGCAACCACAGAACCCACAACAACCACAACAGCCGCAGCAACCACAGAATCCACAACAACCACAACAGCCGCAGCAACCACAGCAGCCGCAGCAACCACAGAACCCACAACAGCCGCAGCAACCACAGAACCCACAACAACCACAGCAGCCGCAGCAACCACAGAACCCACAACAACCACAACAGCCGCAGCAACCACAGAACCCACAACAACCACAACAGCCGCAGCAACCACAGAACCCACAACAACCACAACAGCCGCAGCAACCACAACAGCCGCAGCAACCACAGAACCCACAACAACCACAGCAGCCGCAGCAACCACAGAACCCACAACAACCACAACAGCCGCAGCAACCACAGAACCCACAACAACCACAGCAGCCGCAGCAACCACAGAACCCACAACAACCCCAACAGCCGCAGCAACCACAGAACCCACAACAACCACAACAGCCGCAGCAACCACAGAACCCACAACAACCACAGCAGCCGCAGCAACCACAGAACCCACAACAACCACAGCAGCCGCAGCAACCACAGAACCCACAACAACCACAACAGCCGCAGCAACCACAGAACCCACAACAACCACAGCAGCCGCAGCAACCACAGAACCCACAACAACCACAACAGCCGCAGCAACCACAGAACCCACAACAACCCCAACAGCCGCAGCAACCACAGAACCCACAACAACCACAGCAGCCGCAGCAACCACAGAACCCACAACAACCACAACAGCCGCAGCAACCACAGAACCCACAACAACCACAGCAGCCGCAGCAACCACAGAACCCACAACAACCCCAACAGCCGCAGCAACCACAGAACCCACAACAACCACAACAGCCGCAGCAACCACAGAACCCACAACAACCACAGCAGCCGCAGCAACCACAGAACCCACAACAACCACAACAGCCGCAGCAACCACAGAACCCACAACAACCACAGCAGCCGCAGCAACCACAGAACCCACAACAACCACAACAGCCGCAGCAACCACAGAACCCACAACAACCACAGCAGCCGCAGCAACCACAGAACCCACAACAACCACAACAGCCGCAGCAACCACAGAACCCACAACAACCACAGCAGCCGCAGCAACCACAGCAGCCGCAGCAGCCGCAGCAACCACAACAGCCAGGTAGGCCAGGCAGGCCAGGTAGACCAGGTAAACCAGGAAGACCAGGCCGTGGAAAGGTCTGCGTTTGCTACGACGACATCGATGAAATGCCATGGAACGTCCGCCGCATGGTCGGAGTCCAGAAATAAAGACATAAAAATCACGATTTCTTAAAGCGAAGACGAACGAAAACGAATTAATCATAATTAGTTTATAATTTAATAAGATAATATTTATTTTTATTGAGCAATGTAAAAACGTAAAAAAAAAATAAACAACCTATATATTTTTAACGATTGTTTTATTTGAACAACTTAGGGCGTTTGTGCACTACACAGACTTTTACGATACGACTTTTTCCGGTTTTTTACGGTCCGATTTGCCACGCCATGAAATGTATATAGTCGCTTGTGCACTATACGTAATTTTACCGTCCGTCATTTTACTTTTCCCCATTCCGGACAGTATTTTTCCGATCCGAGATGACAGCTATGAAAAACGTGTTAATGCTTGTGCACTGCGTCCGGAATTGCACTGACTTTGACCGTCCCCGATAGTCCGATTTTACAAAATTGATTCGTAAAAAGACTGACAAGTGCACAAGCCAATCATGCGTTTTTTTCATGCCATATCGGACCATGAAAACTCGGTCTGCCGGACAGTAAAATTCATTGTGGTGCAAAATCGCCCTTACGAGTTACGATTACGATCCATCGGTGGAACGATGTTTAAAATAATATGTCATAATACATCTACGACATAGGTACTTTGTCGTAGATGTATTAGTGTAGAATAAACTAGTTTACCTATAAGTATGTAAATTTAAATATTAGATGGCATACTAATCGGTCAGTTACTAAAAATACGACAATAACGTAGTATTGTATAGGTACAGTCCCGAAATATCGTCAATAAGTCACCAAAATGAAAACCGACTTCAACCGGGTTTTTCAAGGTGATAAATTATCACTTATAATGATAAAGCTACTGCCCCCAACTTGCTGCCAACGGGACCATCTCGTGGTTATACCCTTCAAATTAAAAAATGAAATCCGGTTCTCTTTATTGGATTTTAGGAATGATCGAGTATGTTACCTACATACAAAAAAGCAGTCGAATTGAGAACCTCGTCCTTTTCTGAAGTCGGTTAAAATAATTAGGTATATATTATCATTGTTATTGTAACTTACCTAAAGCTGCGAAGGTCACACATTTTCTGCCACGATTTCTGCCTTCCGAAAAGACCCCTGAAGAGATCTGGCGTATTACCTGGAGTACAAACAAGTGTTTAATCATTACGTATGAAATGGAAGTACCACATTTAGTTTCACTCCATAGATACCTATTGACTAAAAATAGAAATTCATAGACGAACGACAAAGTTCGCAAATTTCGTACATCCGTCTCCGTCCCACTTGTGACGCCTTTGTTGGAGTGGAGTGACAGAGTGAAATATCAGGCCCACTGGGGCCTGTTTATCAAAAGCTTGTAACTTGTAATACAAGTGAAAGTCCTTATCTAATTGATAGATATGGGTACTTGGAAATAAACAAGTGTGTACGATGGAAGCTCGTTTATTACTGGCGCGCAGGCCAGGATACAGCGGATGCGCAGGGGCGCGGTGACGTCACATGCATACATGTCACTAATTCATGGCGATAAAAAGAGACTTCCACTTGTATTACAAGTTCAGGGGCGTAGCTACTACCGTATCTGCCGTATCAATTATACGGGGCCCCTGGGCCACGGGGGCCCCCAAAGTGTGTAAGGAAAAAGAATAAAAACTTTCTAATTTATATTACCTCCATATAAGGGCCTCCAAAATTTTTTTATACGGGGCCCCGACAAGGCACGCTACGCCACTGTACAAGTTACAAGCTTTTGATAAACAGACCCCACCGCGAGCTTCGAAATCCACAAATTTAGGATTTTTTCTCTGTCACTCTAATGACGCCTCCGTTGGAATGACATAGTCCGTGGGCTAGTCGGTCTGAAATTAGAAAACGGTATAATTTGGGGGTACCAAGTGTCCTTTTTACAGTAGTTAGACATATTCATAAGGATGTTAAAAAAGTATGATAGACATCTCAAAGTGGTAGCTAATAGGCATACGGGCTATTTCAAGATTTCCGTTGTATGACAGGTATGGTTGAACTTAGGAGGTACAAATTTTCCTTTTCACGGCTGTTAGGTAAGCTTACAGTCGTGGTCCACTAATTAAGAACAGTCAATGTATAACATAAAAATGGCATAACACGCCTAAATTCATCATTTGTGTGCATTGTTATTTACGAGAATATGAGTTATAATTTAACTTGATTATTCTAAAAATCAATTTAAACAAGCATTAGCTGCAAAAACTTTATATATAATTAAATAAAAGCGATTGAACTTAACATGTCTCTAGACGAACAAAAATAATCTGGCACACTAATTAAGAACACAACCTAAAAGTACAGAATTTAACTAGAAAATTCTTCGGTTACATTAATATTTGGTAGGAAACCCGAAGTTCTGTTCCACCGCATGACATCTCTTTGACATAGACTCCACTAAAACCCTGCATCGCTCCACAGGTATAGAATTCCAGGCTTCTAGTGATGCCTCATAAAGCTCGTTTAAATTTTTTGTATTTTTATTGGCGAGACTTTTTTTCACATCGTTCCAGAGATTCTCTATTGGGTTAAAATCGGGACTGCAGGAGGGTCAAGTCATTACAGAAACATGATTACAACGAAACCATTCTTTTACAGATTTTGCCAGATGTATGCTTAGGATCGTTGTCTTGTTGAAATGTCCATACAACTGGTAAATTTTCTTCAGTATACGGCAACATGGTGTTTTCTAGAATATTTTTTTTACGCATACTGGTCCATAATACCATCAATCCTGACCAATGGCTCCACACCATGCCACGAAAAACAACCCCATAGTTTAATGTTCCCGCCGCCATGTTTTACGGTTACGATCGTATACTGTGTAATTTTGTTTTGACTTGTGTTTTTGTACATTAAAGAATTTGAATCTTGAATCTACTTGGGGTCGAACGCTGTATTTGGTGGTCGACGAACGTAGACCTGGGGCCTATTTCTCGAAAGCTTGTAACTTGTAATACAAGCGGAAGTCCTTATCTAACTAATAGTGTCAAAAAAAGACTTCCACTTGTATTACAAGTTACAAGCTTTCGATAAACGGGCCCCTGACCGTCGGAGCCTATTCTGTTAATTTTAGTTTCGTCAGACCATAAAACGTGTTTCCACTGCGATAACGTCAAATTTTTGTGATTTTTCGTAAATTCAGTTCGTGCGTCTCTGTTTTTCTTACTTACTAAAGGCTTCTTGCGAGCTATTCTGCCAAATAAATTTTGCTTTGTTCAGTCGTTTTCTAATAGTACGAGCCGCCAGACCGGGTTGATCTCCAAAAATTTTACGTTTAATCTCAACAGAAGAAAGTTTAGGATTCTTTCTCGCGATCCTTACGATCAGAGCGTCCGTTCGCGGAGTAGTCTTTCGTGGCCGTTTCTTTCGTTGGACCTTCTGACATGTTCCATGAGCCTTAAAATATTTTATGGCGTTGGATACTCTAGTCCTAGAACATTTAAGGTGGTCAGCGACTTTTTGATAGCTCCATTTCTTGTTAAAAATCAACGATATTATGATTTCTCTGATAGTGCCATCTGAACTCCGTTTTTTTTCCATTTTCACAAAAACAATAAGCACGTTTTATTGACAGAAAATGCAGGAGCTCAAAATACGTCAAAGTGTAGGCTTTATTCAATTATTTTGGAAGATACGAGGATTCAAACACAATGTTCCTAATTAGAGTGCCAGTATTAATTATACTAGATAAAGTCCCAAGTTTGTATTCGTGTTAATTATTTATGTTTGCGAACTAAAGTACATGTGTATAGTCAATTGAATGGTCTCTAGATTCATGATAAATCATGTGTTAAAGGCGGTTGCCTATTATTTATATATTCTGCTAATAATAGCTGACTTTTCTCTGTATAGTGGTAAATAACCTATTTGTTCTTAATTAGTGGGCCACGACTGTATAAAAACGTCAAAAATGCAAGATTGCCATTTATAAATGCTACCTAACAAAAATGGGGGCCAATCAAAGATGGTGGATCTCAAGTTTTACAAAATCAAGTATATCTCGAGAACTATTAAATATATCTAATTACTCTCTTAAACTAAATTAAAGGCATATATGTAAGCTTCATATTTTGCATATACACCATATTGCTAAAACCAACCAATAATTAATTATGACCAAATTTATGAAAATTTCGTGATTTTGATTTTTTTTGTGTCGTGTTTTTACATAGTAGTCATGACGCTAGAAAAATTAAATATTTTTTTAAAGATAGTGTATTTAATAAGCTTTAATTTGATGTATATAACTTGTTGGCGGTATTAAAAAAAAGACCCATAAAAAATATTTAAATGAATTGTAGTCATAATCCACCGTATACTTAGTGATTTAAGAGGCGATGGAAGTGCCACTCGTAAATATTACTCGGAAATAGCCCGTATGCCTATTAGCTACCACTTTGAGATGTCTATCATACTTTTTTAACATCCTTATGAATATGTCTAACTACTGTAAAAACAACACTTGGTACCCCCAAATTATACCGTTTTCTAATTTCAGGCCGACTAGCCCACGGACTAACAGAGACAAATGCCCGTTCTAACTTCGATGTTCGCGGTAGCAGACTTGAACCTACCTGGAACCAAGATTGACGTGTTGCCTCTCTCACGCACTTGTGAATTCGCACATTAGTGTGACAGGGAGGCGACACGTCCATCGTGTCGTGGTTTCTGGAAATTTACTATTTTCGATGCCTGTTGTACGCCTTCTGTTCACACTAAACTTGCGCTCAGTAAGCAATCATAAAATTCATGAAACATGAATGTTATTAACCCCTTACCGCATGAATAAAAAATTAATTGTTGAAATTTGAACTCTAATGGCAATCAATTGAATTCAATTTTATAACGGCCATATATGACTTCGTATGCGGATAAATATAACTATTTACTAATAAATAATTTATCATATTATTCTTTAAGTCTTTGAACCCGCTAAAAAAACAAGTGCAATGTATTAATCAATATAGGAACCCAAGTTAGGACCTAGACTACGGATTGATTATCAAATTAGTTCGTGGCATTTATTATTCGATATAAGTTCGTATCAACGTGTGTTTTAATACACTTTTTCTAATACAAATAATAATATGAACCTTACAAACATTAGGAAGTAAAAGTTTAACAGGTACTACTTACGTAAGTTTACTTCTACGTAAGTACATGCTTTATGCCGCCAACTATTAACATTTACATTGAAAACATAAATTTCTCTAAGTGCACGAGTAGCAACACAACACAAACTACGGTAAACTAATTACACAATTTGTATGTATTTAAAAATATCTAAAACTTATTTAGGCACTTGCAACAACCGACCGTTAGAATGAAAAGAAAATTTTCTTATTTTTTTAACAAAAGACGCGCGCAGATTCTGGAACGCAAAACGCAATGGCCATTTTGGTCAAGCTGCCAGTAACATGAGTGACAGTTAGAATGGGAAAGAGGCGGCAAATTAAAATTGTTGTACGCTAAAAAAATTTTGTTTCGCGCCGTTTTCACTGCCAATGTATTCATAAAATGCATAAAATTTCAAAGGCCGACGTTAGGCCACGGTCGTACTGCACACGCCGCACGCTACCGACAACGTCCCGTCGGACGCAGCATCTGAATGATGTATGGCGGGGGGACGCCGCACGCAGCGGGCGAAAACGACCACTCCCGAGCATTCTCGAACACACCATTCACCCGCTGCGTGCGACGGAACGTTGTCGGCTGCGTGCGGCGTGTGCAGTACGACCAAGGCCTTAGCGATCAATTCGTTAACGATCAATATTGAATTGTTTTTACTCTTTAGGGTTAATATTAAGATATTGCACAATATAATTATTAATGCCTAAAATTAAAATGCTTAAAATGAGGGCTAGCCTTAAAGATCAATAATATTGCACAAAATTACAGTCAATATTAAAGGTTGCGCAATGGTTGAATAAAAATTTTAGTAAGTTGTAATTGAATTGCAACATCTTTTACGATGCATATGCTCAGAAAGTGCTCTTTTTAAGGTAAAATCATGCCCAGAAAGTGTTTTTTTCCGCACGGTTGGTCACTGACGAGATAGTCTGGTTTTCCTTCCATAATAAAATAATGCATTGTAAAATGTTGTATAATACACATGTTAAAATGTAAATAGGTTTGTTTCTAACTCGTGACTCGTGTCGGTTTTAAAACACGATCGAAGCAAGTCACCGACACTCGTCTTGGAAAAAGCCTACATCATATCATAAATAACTATTTTGATTTAGGCATTTTAGTATTTAGACGTATAAAATTTAATATTGTTTAAAGTTCTTGTAGGTCTACAGACCGCTCCCCACTCGTCAGCGTATCGTGGTCCTAAGTCGCAAATGCGAGAGTGTGACGCTTACTTAAGCGCACTATGGATGGGAGTCACAGTCGCGATTTACTATACAAGTGGGGAGTGGCGTTAGATATCGATGAGAAAAGGCGGGAAATTCATATTTTTTATGGCAAGTTTAAGCGAAGCTAAATTTTGGCATCGACATTTTTTTTATTTTAACGGTTGTTTCTTCTGTCAAGGTGGTTGGCCAGGCTATAAATTACATATTACACTCTGGCCAATGCCAACGCTCGTCTAATAAAATGTGAATTTGGCACCTTTTTCTACTGCTAAGTGTTTAATAATTAAATAATATAAAGACGTAAGGATATGAAGCAATCATTTATTCTAATGTTTTTTCTCGACACATGTCAAAGAACAATAAATAATATAAAACCATAAACAATACGTAACATTCCTCTTCTTAATCATCATCATCATCATCATATCAGCCGAAAGACGTCCACTGCTGAACATAGGCCTCCCCCAAAGATTGCCACAATGACCGGTCCTGCGCCACCCGCATCCAGCGGACTCCTGCGACCTTCACCAGGTCATCGGTCCACCTTGTGGGGGGCCTACCCACGCTACGCCTTCCGGTACGTGGCCGCCACTCAAGAACCTTCCCGCCCCAAGGGCCATCGGTTCTACGCGCAATGTGCCCCGCCCACTGCCACTTCAGTTTAGCGATTCGGAGAGCTATTTCGGTTACTTTGGTTCTGCTGCGGATGGTCTCATTTTTAATCCGATCACGCAGAGAGACTCCTAACATAGCCCTCTCCATTGCCCTTTGGGTGACTTTGAGCCTTCTTATGAGACCCATTGTAAGCGGCCACGTTTCAGTACCGTATGTCATCACTGGCAACACACACTGATTAAAGACTTTCGTCTTCAAACACTGCGGAATATTGGACGAAAATATGTGTCGTAGCTTCCCGAACGCTGCCCAACCGAGTCGGATTCGACGATTGACCTCTTTCTCGAAGTTGGACCTACCTAACTGAATAGTTTGCCCTAGGTATATATATTCGTCTACAACTTCGAGTGTAAAGTCTCCGATTATTACGGGAGTTGGTGCTACATGGGAATTAGACATGATTTTCGTCTTATCCATGTTCATCCTAAGACCAACTCGCTCGGAGGCTTTACTGAGGTCAACGAGCATAGTACTTAAGTCCTCCAAGGTCTCAGCCAAGACTACTATATCGTCAGCGAATCGAAGGTGAGTGAGGTACTCGCCGTTTATGTTGATACCCAGCCTTCTCCAGTCCAGAGTCTTAAAGACATCCTCCAGTGCAGCGGTAAACAGCTTAGGGGAGATGACATCTCCTTGCCTAACTCCCCGCTGCAGCAGAATAGGCTTCGAGCTCTGGTCTTGGAGTCGGACTGACATTGTGGCGCTCTCGTATAAACACTTCAACACCTCGATATAGCGGTAGTCGACTTGGCACCGTTGGAGAGACTGTAGTACTGCCCATGTTTCGATCGAATCGAAGGCTTTCTCGTAGTCCACAAACGCTAAACAGAGGGGCAGGTTATATTCTTCGGTCTTCTGTATAACCTGGCGAAGCGTATGGATGTGGTCTACGGTACTAAAGCCTCTTCGGAAACCGGCTTGTTCGGGAGGCTGGAAGTCATCAAGCCTGCGTGCAAGACGATTCGTAATGACTCTTGAAAACAGCTTATAGACATGGCTCAGAAGTGAGATGGGTCGGTAGTTCTTCAATAAAGCGTTGTCACCTTTTTTGAAGAACAGTACCACCACACCTCTGTTCCATGCCTTTGGCGTTCTCCCTTCCAGTAAGACGGAATTGAACAACTTCTGAAGGGCCATAAGGATCGGTTTACCACCCGCCTTCAGAAGCTCAGCTGTAATTCCGTCCTCCCCTGGCGCCTTGTTATTTTTGAGCTGTTCAAGAGCCATTCTTATCTCGCACAGGCTGATGTCCGGGATGTCTTCTGTATAGTGTCGGGTCAGTCTAGCTCTGAGGTCTTCCGCTAGATCAACTTCGGGTCTGCTAGTTGACGTGTACAGCTGTCCATAAAAACCCTCTATCTCACTCAGCAGCTCAGATCTGGATGTGACGATTCTACCATCCTCAGTCTTTAATTTGGCGAGCTGGCTTTGCCCAATAGACAGATCCCTTGCAAAAACTTTAGAGCCCTTGTTCCGCTCGATGGCTTCTTCTATACACTTGGTACGGAATTGGCGCATATCGCGTTTGAGGGACTTAGAGATCTGTCTGTTGAGCTGCCGGTATAAAGTCGCATCAACTGAGGATTGTAGAACCAGTTCACTCCTTTTTTCCATTAGCTTCTGAGTGGAGTCTGAGAGCTTTCTGGTCTTATTTGTCCGCTGGGCCTTAAAAAACTTAGACCCAGCGCTATGGACAGCTTCCACAAACCCGTCGTTGAATACGTCCACGTCATCGCCTAGGCAATCGAAACGGTTTTGGAGTTCCAGCTGAAAGCTCTCGGGGTTTTGGAGATGGAGTGCAAGACGGAGCGTAGACTTCATCAGTCGCGAGCGTTCTAGCTTAGGACATATATTCAACGTGCCTCTTACCAGGCGGTGATCGCTACCGGTTTTAACCGTACTGATCACAGAAACATCGTTGAATATATGTCTCTTCGTCGACATGATGAAGTCGATCTCGTTTTTAGTTGCACCGTCGGGACTCATCCAAGTCCATTTTCTGTGCTCGCGTTTCTTAAAGAAGGAGTTCATCATGTAGAGTCCCTCCTTCTCCAAGAAACCAGCCAGCAGATGGCCCCGGTGGTTCCGACGTCCAACCCCAAATTGCCCCACCCTCAGTTCGTCACCATCTCTCTTGCCCAGTTTCGCGTTGAAGTCCCCCATAACAACGGTGAAGTGGGTTCTGGAGCTATGCATGGCTTTTGAGATATCATCATACATAGCCTCCACCTCGTCGTCGGAGTGTGTCGAAGTCGGCGCGTACACCTGTATGACCTTCAGCGAGTATCTCTCAGATACTCTGAGTATAAGGTACGCCACCCTAGCCGACACACTCTCGATCTTCACCACGTTGTTTACGAGGGACTTGTGGACGATGAACCCGACACCTCCCTGGGACTGTTGGTCGCCCTCCCGGAAATAGAGCAAGTTGCCGGACTTTAGGATTATCGTGTCCTCGCCCTCTCTTCGGACTTCTGACAATCCCACAATGTCCCAACGCAACTTGCTCAATCCTTCCTCCAGTTCCACTAACTTTTCGTCGGTCCGCAGTGTACGTGTGTTGTACGTTGCCAGGGCCAGAGGTCGTCGGTGGTGGTAGCCGGATCTTTGCCGGAGATTCTTAGCACCCCTGACCCCGCTAGCACCCTGGCCGCTACCATAACCAGGGCACCGGGGGTCGCCGGAACCTCGGGGCCGCGGCCTTATTTGTACACTCATTAATATAACTCCTCTTCTTAATAAAATAATTTAATTAATAGATTCAATTAATCTGGATGGCGGTCTCACTATCCTTCCAGATCTAGTTTTATAGAGATCAGGATTAAGAGGCGGAGGAGTGTGAGTACTGCCTTGAACGACATCGTCACTCTCCTCTGCATCATGAAATGACTCACACTCGCTGTCATCACTGTCATAGTTTATAACATAAGACTTTGGTTTAACAGTCTCTTTTATATTGGTCTCGGCAAATTCACAATCATCGATGACACGCAAATGCCGTCTGTTCCTCCTAAACTGTCGGCCATACTCATCCTCAACAAAGTACGAGCGAGGGAAATGAGTCTTATTTACAATTTTTCCTTTTTGCCAACGTTCATCAGTAATTTTTTTTTTAAATTTACATTACATTCTGCCCTATGTTAAGCTGACTAAGAGCTTTGGCTGTTTTATTGTAGTAGTTTTCTACCTTGTGCTGTAGCTCTGTATCTAGCTGGTAATTTCTGGTATAAATTTTAGGTTTTAAATAATTTGCAGATACAGGATACCGGTCATTGAGGTTCCGATTGAAAAGGAGGTTAGCGGGAGAAGGACTGTTTTCTTTCGGACTGTTTCTAAAATTCAATAAGGCCAGATGAGGATCGGAATTGCTTTCTTTACATTTTTTGAGTAGTGATTTAACTATTTTAACGGTAGCTTCCGCGAGTCCATTTGACTGTGGGTAATCCGGAGAAGACGTAGTATGTTTAAATCCGTATGAATCTGCAAATTCTTTAAATTCATTACTAGAATATTGTGGACCATTGTCACTTACAATTTCTAAGGGGCAGCCATGTCTCGCTATCATTGACTTAATATGGCTAATAATCGTTCTTGAAGACAAATCGTTTAATCTAACAACTTCAAAGAATTTACTGTAATAGTCCACAACAACCAAATAATATTGTTTATTAAGTTCGAAAAGATCAGTGCCTAATTTTAGCCAAGGGAATCTAGGTATGTCATGAAAATGAATTGGTTCCTTGGTATTATTCTTTTTAAATAAGGCACAAGTTTGGCAATTACTGCAAAGTTCTTTAATTTGACTAGCCATTCCAGGCCAGAATATAACATTTTTGGCCCTTCTGAGACAAGTGTTTACTCCTAAGTGACCCTCATGCATTATTCCTAACATCATTTTCTGTAATGAATGTGGTATGACTATAAGATTATTCCTTAAAACTATTTCGTCCACTATAGACAACTCATTACGGAAATTCCAGAACGGTTTTACTAATTCATTCAATGTGTCCTTACAACTCGGCCAACCATTATGAATATAATTTTTTAAGCAAGAAAGTGTGGCATCCTCTTTGGTTTTCATAGCAATGAGTTGTCTTTTGTTACTTGAGATAGGCAGAGAATCGAGCATTACCTCAACATGGCAGATAATTTCCTTATTAAATTCTTCATCGAATCTATTGGTTTCATCATTTTTATTAAGTAAAAAAGATCGGCTAAGAAAATCTGATATATACATTTGTTTTCCAGGTACATATTTAACAGTAATATCGTATCCTTGTATTTTAAGCATCATTCTTTGTAACCTTACTGGAACTAACGACAATGGTTTCTTAAATAATATTTCTAATGCCGAATGATCCGTCTCAACGAGTACGTGTTTTCCTAGGATATATTTATGGAACTTGATACATCCAAATACTATACCAAACATCTCACGTTCAACCTGAGCATAGCCTTTCTGACATTCAGTAAGTGCCTTGGATGCATATGCGACCGGTTGTCTGTCTTGTAAAAGACATGCGCCTACTCCTTCCGAACTGCAATCTACCGATACAACGATTTCTTTATTACTATCAAATAGCTTAAGTGTAGGAGCGTTTGTTAGAGCCTCTTTGAGTTTATTAAACGCGTTTTCATGAGATGGAAGCCATGTAAACAACACTTCCTTTTTAAGAAGTTCGCGTAACGTGCTTGTGATAGTTGAGTAATTATTGATAAATTTTGACAAGTAATTTGTCATTCCCAAAAATCTCTCAAGTTCTTTTTTATCGCGAATGCATTTTAACTCAGAAATAGCCATTACTTTAATTGGATCAGGTTTTATGCCTTGGTCACTTACAATCATACCTAGAAAAGAAATTTCATTTCGTAAAACTTGAGATTTCTCTCTATTAAATTTAACATTACATTCTTGAGCTCTTTTTAATACGTTCAGTAATGCATTATTGTGTTCTTCCACAGTGCTAGCGTATATTATCAAATCATCCACGTAAAATTGTACATTATCAAGATCGCTAAACGTTTCCTCCATGCGTTCTTGAAATGCTTCTGTAGACACGGATAGCCCGAATGGTAAACGTTTGTAGGAATAATTACCAAATGGCGTAGAAAAAGTGCATAGTTTAGAACTGTCAGGGTCAAGCTGTACTGTCCAAAAACCACTACTACAATCAAACTTCGTAAAATACTTAGACCCTGATAACTTATCTAGTATATCGTCGACAGTTGGTAATTGTTTATGTTTTCTGACTATAAACTTATTTAAGTAACGAGGGTCAATACATACGCGAATTTTATTGTTTTTCTTCTTAGTCACAACAACAGAGTTGACCCACTCCATCGGTTCCTCATTTTTCTCGATAATATTTAGTCTCACCATATTGTCCAACTCGGCCTTAAGACTCTCCCTTAGCGCTATCGGAACTCGACGAGGTGGATCGGCTCTGGGAATAGCAGATTCCTGTAAAACGATTTTATACGGTTTATTAAAGCAACCAATACCGTCAAATAGTTGAGTGTACTGTGACATGATTTTGTTTGTGTTCTGGTTACTTGATATACTTATAGTATCGACTACATTTCTAGTAACTAGTTTCAGTTTTTTACAAGACGGTAAACCTAATATAGTAACGCAGTCTGAATTGACAATGACAAATTCAATATTGTCGCATTTACCGTTCTTGAGGTAACACTTAATGGTGCACACACCCTTAACTGGTATGCATTTATCATTTAACGTCACTAATTTAATACGCCTACTGGTTATAAATGTTTCGTCAAGATGAAGAGCCTTATAAGTAACAAGGGACATACAATTAACTTGAGCACCAGTGTCTAGCTTGACATTTGTAGACTTATTGTTAATGATTAAAGTTTCGATCCACTCACATTCACTATCGCAGCTGACGGAGCCAACGAAGTAAGTCTCTTCGCAGTTGTCTTCCGCCTGTTCACGCTTCACGACTGCAACCTGTTTGTTTCTGCAAACTCTCGCAAAGTGATTAGGGATACCGCACTTCTGGCACTTACAACCCATGGCTGGACATTGGTGAGAACGGTCCCAGTTACTGCCACAACGGTAGCACTTTCTTGGTTTTCTTTGGTCTTCTTTCTTGGCATGCATCGGCGAAGTGTTAACGCTCAGCACCGACGTCCCCGCTGTCTCGTTTGTAAGCTCTGTAACCTGCTTTTGCGACAACTCGGCAGCTCTACACATAGTAATTGCGTTTTGGAGAGTCAACTCCTCCATGCGTAATAACCTCTCCTTCATGGCGGAGCTCGCTAGACCTATTACAATGACGTCCCGCACAAGTTCTTCCCTCTTATCTCCAAAGTTACAAGTCATACTTTTGTTTTGAAGATCGGTAACGAAATCATCAAAGGATTCTACCGGTCCCTGTGTCCTTGTGAAAAACTTATGGCGTTGCATGGTGATATTAACCTTCGGGATAAAATACTCGTTAAATTTCTTTAGAACGTCTTCGTAGCTTTGTTTTTCGTCTTGTAAATGAAAAGAGTTATAAATTTCTACACCCTTATCTCCCATACTATGAAGGAGCAAAGCGATTTTACGCTCATCGGAGACGCGCTCGAGGTCTTCAGCTAGTAGGAAAATATTAAATTTCTGGACCCACAGTTTCCAGTTTTCCTCCATAGAATCTGAGAATTCTAACGGCCGAATGTAAGTAGTGCGGCCTTGCATATTATATTGTAAAACCGGCGATGTACTTGACTCACCCATTTTTGACGTAGGTAGCGATTTATTTTATTCGTATTTATACTTCTGACACCATGTTTAATAATTAAATAATATAAAGACGTAAGGATATGAAGCAATCATTTATTCTAATGTTTTTTCTCGACACATGTCAAAGAACAATAAATAATATAAAACCATAAACAATACGTAACACTAAGCTAGTGGGCCGGAGTGTGTAGGTAATTTAATTTCACTATATAGAGTTGAGATGAATTGTTGGTTAGTTGGTTACACACGCAGTATGTCCAGCAGTGGACTGCGATAGGCTGATGATGATGAATGGTTACACACAAGCATCTAAATAAAATACTCATTACAAAAAATATATACCATTCGTTAGTAGAATCCAAAAAAATATATAAACAAATGTGGTTGTCTTTCCATAGCATTTGACGTCTTTATTGTCACATAATGAAACACGTTCACATATATATTTTTACCTTAATGCTACTAAAATTAAGTGAAGTGATGAAGATGTATATGAACTCAAGAATGATAACCCAAGACTGCATGTGTTCTAAAAGTGTATGATTATTCGATAATGCAAGTTATTAGATTGGTTTGTGCATTTTTTTTAGTTATCTATTGAGGAATGGTATGCAGGGTGTAATCGTTAAGTGTTGCCAGGCCATAATTCCGTAAATATAGCAGATACCAGAAAACTTCTAACTGATATCGAAAGTACGTTACCCAACGAGTAAAATTACACTAATAACTTTTTTGAAATAAAATCAGAAATATCTCAAATATTAACTTCAAACCCTTCCATACATTTAGTACGTAACCGTTCATTCAAAGAGTAGTTTAATACGAATATGTTTTATTTAAAAATAAATGTTAGATTAATTATTTCGTAAACGATAGTATTACTATTTTATTACAATGTATTCGTACAAATAACGAATCTCTAACAGTTTTATCTGTCATGACACCCGACATTTTTTAAGGCTAGTCGTCATACTAAATGTATGAGAGCGTTTTAACTTAGTATTTTTAATATTACTCCATCTATTTAGAAAAAGTTATTAATGCAATTTTACTCGTTGGGTA